>BQNB010021211.1:31311-57313 GCA_026074375.1 Tanacetum coccineum | reverse complement strand
ATACGTGGGTGTTTTTATTAAACAAAATTGTGCTAAAGTTGAGTAAAAGAGAGAAAAGGTAAGGCATGAGTGAAGTGGGTTGAGTGGAAGGAGAGGGAAAAAGGAGCAGGGTCGATGTGGCATTCAATGACAGTGACGGTATGTGGTGAGTGGAGTATACCTTCCGTTCTAAGGGTGGAAGGAGTACCCCACTCGTCTCATCTGCTTCACACTCACTGCCTCATCAATACCGTCTTTTTTCTCTTTCCTTTGCTTTGACCCGCTCCACCCTTTCCTTTACTTACTTTTTCTACCAGTCAACTTACCCCAATTCTAGATATTACTATAAATATCCAGACACAACACACACGAGGGGACAGGGTGGGTACGTGCCCCCTAGCGAAAAAATTTGCAGTGTAGATTTTTTTTTTAATATGTGGCTATTTTTGTAATTTGCCCCTCTAACGAACCGATTTGTAGTGTAAAATTATTAAAGCTTGCCCATTCGACCATAACTTTATGTCTCCGCCCTCCATACCGCATAGCCACAAAGACCATCCATGTTTCAATACTATATTTGGTGGCGGTATAGTTCCTGTTACAGGCATGAGATAATACTTGATGTGACGTCACTTATTATTTCAAGAATTTCTGTTATTAGGACGATCAATCTCGATATTGGATAGTCAGCCGTGATGGTTGTTGACTAATTATTACTCCGTAGTTTATTTTGATTATTTAAGTAAACATTAACGTTCCTAAGTTTTCAAGTAAGTGGTCATGAAAATCCCCATACGTCAATCAACATATGTGCTGAAAATTTACTTTTTTTCTTGCTCATTGTTTATGTTGATACAGTCTGTATGACTTTATTTTTCGAATTTAAACCATTGGCTGCTAATTTTTGAGTCAAAGTGTCGGGTTCTTGCAGGCCTTAAATTAGCTGCTGCTCCCATGGATTAAGATTATTCGTCAAAAATCCCAGTTGGAAGTATCAGCAGTGTAAAGGAGTCATCAATCTGCAGTTAACTTATTCTAAAAATCAAGGGAATTTAAGAATCCTATATTATAATGTTCCGTTGTATGTGTACCTCGTAATCCATGGTCTTTCTGTCTTGGTGCTAAAGATGCTATACTATTATCGTGATTTGTGAATGTTTTCTGGAATATCAAGTTATGTGTAATTGATTATAGCTGTATGTTGTATATATGATTCCAGTTACCAAGTGATAGCTGTATTTATGAAATACTTCTCAATCAAATAATTTCGAGTTTAAGTCTGGTATGATGCAATTGTGTAAAATATCCGTAGTGTATACAGTGAGTTCCTTAGTGGTCAAGCCTTTTCAAGTTCGGACTTTAGGATTTCGTCGCCCCTCGTGATCAAACTCTCAATAAGTTGGACATCTAAAAGGTACTTGGTTCTCACAAATATTTTACACTAAGTGCGTAAATAGTCTTTTTCGAGCCAACATCTTTGTGTCATCTGGATGTGCACCATCCTCACAAATTTTTATGAGGACTATATGCCCAGACTAAAAAAGCTGGTCATTATGGTGGGTGAAGGAGCACCAACACCTTCAACCTTCACGCACCAACACCATAGTGGTGCCTCTCAACCGCGCTTCGTCCAACCGTCCCTAACCTTTTTGCTTTCGTTTGGTGGTCTCGACAGTTTTCGTGAGCGCGCGCGCGCGTGAGCCCTAACCTTTTATGCTTTCGTTACTGTGGGTCATCCGACAGTTTTTTTTATTTTTTTGAGTTTTAGTTTTTTTTGTGGGTATGTTGGGATATAATACCGTATCTCTTCTCAATATCTTTTCGTTCCCCTGAGTTTTTTAGTAATGTATATAACTGGACAAGGACATGAGAGCGATCTAGACGTGGAATGTGACGAGTTTCTGCGATCGAAAATATCAGGGAAACTTTCAAACTAACGTTCGAAAAAGTACTGTATAATTGTGATCCACCCCCAAGTAGTCGAAAAGTTTGATGACACAGTGTGGGTAGGTGGTAGCGCATAAAGAAATCTCTTTGAAATAACATACAGATTATCCGATCACACAAAAGATTAAAGTCTGACCGCACTTTATCCGTCTCAAAATTATTGTCTACCGACAAAAAATACAGTTTAAGAAAAGTGCATTTATTACTGTTTTTTCTTTCTTACTTTTTGACAGAATAACAGTTTTACCTTTAGCTAATTAATTTAAGTCTTCTTACAAGTTTGTAATAATAATTTCAAACAAAGGTAATATATTAAACTTCATCAAACTCCCTTTATCTATTTTTAGTAGTGAATAATTAAATTGAGACATTTAAAAAAAAAAGATGAACAATAAAAATGAAACGAAAGATAATCAAAATTAGCATAAAAAAAATTGCAAGCTTTTCAAAGCTTTTAACTTTTTGAGCTAACCAAATTGTTACAGCCCATGAGCCTACATTGGTAAGGCATCTTTGAAGACACGTGGCCTATGTATCCTGATTCAGTGTGGGCCCCACTTGGATGTCATGGTCAAATCACCAATCAGATTGAATAGTCACCATGCACGTTTCGCACCATATGACCCAGCGCTTTTTGTGGCGCGTGTAACACTTCTATATTCTATTAATATATTTCCAACACGTTTTATCGTGTGGTTATTAATTAATTACGACTTTAAATCATATAAACATTGACTTCAGTAACGTTTAGGCAAAGAAGGATGCATGCATTTTAGACGTTTGTACTAAAGCATATTCACGTAAACCTTACGCAATAAATTTGCCTTGTCGACGCATGACAATGAGCTTATAGGGTTTGGGCTTGTGATGAGGCTATAGCTGGGGCTAGGGCTTATACTATAAGCCGAAATTGAAATTTGTATTTTTGTAAACTTGTTTGACATATGGGCTGAGACTGGGTTTATTATTGCAAAATTATTAAAAAAAGACATAATTAAATGAGTTTTATGGTATATATTAGATATTTTTGTGGGTAAAAAAAAAACTCGTGCCGGCCGTAAGACTCTTTTCATAACAATTACATTAACACATAATTCAAAAATTCATACATTCTCGTTATTGAAAAGAGTCTCACGGCCGGCACGGGGAAAGAATAGCGTCCTGGTATATCAGGTAAGGTACGTAGATGTGTGAAACACATTAAAAATATTGAGTTTTTGGATGTTTTTTAGAAATTAGCGGTTCCAATCGGGTAGAACCGAAAATACCCGAACCGAACCCGAGAACCGAAGCGGAACCGAAACATACTCTCGATTCGGTTCTCGGTTCCTAAAATATATGTTTTTCGGTTCTCGGTTCTCTCGGTTCCGGGTCGATTCGGTGCGGTTCCAGAACCGCGCCCACCCCTGGTTCCTTGTACGTGACCTAAACACCATTGTAGCCGAGCTTCACACATGACAAAACGAATCCGCTAAACTAAATTTGTTTGACGTTAAAAAGGGACCAAACTTGATACTAACACGTCTCCAAATCATAGTCGATATTTCTGTTCTGTCTCAAAATAATTTTTCATTTTTATATTTTAATTAAGTTTAATTAATAAGATTTTTTTATGAATATTCTATATTATATAAAGGAGTAACATATTTTTTTAAGAGCAAATCATTTCATTAAGAGTAATCCTATTTAGACCTACAACACATGTCTAAATACATGCTTAATGCATAAATCACTTATACACTTGTATTATGCATTTTCTCTTTCCAGATTTTCACTAATCATTCTTTTAAATCAACCAATTAAATCATTAGGTACATTTGTAGACATGATTAATATGCACAACAATCATTTCTCTTTCATTAAACACCAAAAAGCTCAAAGGCCAAACAACAAGAAGCCAGCGAGAAGAAGGCTAAAAGAAGAAAAAAGATACATATTTACTCAAGAAAAGATCACAAAAACAACAATACCGAATTCTGTCAGAGCGACGTATAAGAGAGATAGACATATAAAGAGTCACACCTTTACTCGAAAGTAGGGTGATGAAGGTCCAAAACCCGAACCGGATCGAAACCGATTTCCCCCAAAACAATGTGTTCGGTCCGGTCCGATCCACAAAGGTGCAATGATCGGTTGTACGTAAAACCAGACCGAATCAAAAACCAAATATGATGTAAAATATGAACAAGGACCGGATCGAACATAAATTTAATCTGATCCGGTCCAGGCCTCTTTCTCAGTTCAGTCCGATCCAAGTTAGAAAAAACTTGTACAAACGTGTGTGTGCCTATATATATATATATGAAGGTTAAAATAAAAAGACAAATATTCGTGAGAAGGATAAAAAGAAAAGTTTTTTTTTTAAAGTTCTCGAAAAATTCCAAAAAAATTCCATTAAATCAGGTATGTTGGTGCATAAAACTTTTGTAAAAGAAGTTTTTCTAATTTTGAGTTTTTATACGTTTTTTTAATGCGCAAAAAAAGAAATTTTGATGCACAAAAAAATTTTGATGCACAAAAAAATTTTGATGCACAAATTTTTCGACTTGTTATAGTTTGATGCGCAATAAAATTTTGATGCAAAAAGTCAAAAGAAGTTGGGTACAAAAACGAATTTTTGATGCACAAAAAACCGATTTAATGCACAAAAATTTTTTTAATAAATTTTTTTCGGCAAAACTATCAACTTTTAGAAAAACTTCCTTTACAACTTTTTCATGCACCAACATACACGATCTTATGGAATTTTTTCAGATTTTTTGAGAATTTTTTTTAAAAAATAATTTTTTTTATCTTTCTCACGAATATTTGTCTTTTTATTTGATCTTTATCATATATATATATATATAAATATATATAACAAATTTATCTCACATGTAACAAGCTGTACTTAAACTACAACCATTTAATTGAGGAACTTTTCACACAACAAAGAATACCATTAAGACATAAGTCCTGATTATGATACGAGAGCATTGCAAAAAACGTTCTTATGGTTTGACCAAATTGCACGCTTGGTCCACGTGTTATTGAAATTTCAAAAATCGTCCGTGTGGAAAACTTTGAATTCCGTTTTAGTCCTTGATCGAACTGAAATAAATAAAACACCCCTATGTTTCTCTTTTTCATTTTCTATTTGAATCTAGATTTTTCTTTAAAATTAAAACTCATCATCATCCTCATCAAATACCCAGATCTATAAACAAACAAATAAAACTTTCTTTTAACAAATTCAACAAAATAATTTAAGCTCCTACATCATCATCTTCAACCCATAATTTATAAAACATAAATTGTTTATCAACAACAACAACAAAATATATAATCTATCATTCTTTATAAATTTTAACTAAATAAAAAACTTAAATATTTGAGTCTTAAAACTATATAATCCATAAACATAAATATCTCAGGCTCCTACCTTCTTCCACCTCTACCCAATCCCATAAACACACAAAAATTAAACGCACACTCCCTAACATATATAATCCATTATTCTTTATATATTTTAACTAAATTTCAAACCCCAAACAGACAACAAACCTAAATCGAACCCAAAATGAAAAAAAAAACATAAATTCGAGCCTTCATTATTCTTCAGATCTAGAAAAATATGACGTGTTTGCTTCGGTAACGACGGATGACGGCAATCGATGTTGTTGCAATTGATGTTGATGGTGGTTGTGTATACCCGCGAGCATCATCTGTGGCTGTGGGGCGTTGGTGGTTTTTAGATGGGGTGATAGTGGATTTAAGGTGAGTGGTGTAAATTGGTATGACATGGGGTGGCTATTTTGTGCTTTTGGATTTGTGTATATTCTGGAAATTTTAAAATTTTGAAGATGATGATGATGAACAAATCTGGGTTTAATCATGTGTTCTTGATGCTCTTTATTTTCTTTTAAAAAAATGTATAAATTCAAAGAAAAAATATAGGTGGAAGAAGACAAGGGTAAATATGCTAGTGTGTAGATCTGGGTTTAGTTAAAATGCTAGTGTGTGAAAGAAAGATGAAATGAAAGTTAAAATGTACCGTGTGGATCTGGGTTTAGTTATGAACCTGGTTTTGGTTTTCAGTTTTAAAAATTTAATTTAATTAAAAATAATAATAATAATGCAAGGAGAAAATAAAAAAAGGAACATAAGGATATATTGGTCATTTCATTTCGACCAAGGACTAAAACGAAATCCAAAGTTTTTCACACAGACGATTTTTGCAATTTTGATACCACGCGGACCAAACGTGCAATTTAGCCAAACTAGAAGGACGATTTTTGCAATTCTCTCTTATGATACACTCTTCTTACTAAAAGACAAAAGGGACAAAAGGTACGAAACATAGATTTTTTGAATTAATTTATTAGCGAGTAAAGTTATAACGTTTAATGAAATAAAATTATTGAAATACAAAAAATACTAAATAAATATTTGGGTTAGACTAGAAAGGAAAAAAAGATGAAAAAAATACAAGAATATACAAATATGATAAAATTGTTTTGGAATGTATCATTCAAGGGTTAGATTATAAAATTTGACAAAATAAAATTATTAAAAAAAACGAAACTAGAAAATGATAAAAATGTCTTTTCTTGTCAATAAAGAGAAATAAAATCGCCAGGCGCATTGGGGTGGTGGGGTGGTGATGGTTAGAGCATCAGGTGTAATGACTTGAACCAAAATATAAAAATAACGAGGATTACAACCCGCGCTTTGCGGCGAGGTGTTGGATTGCTGCTTGTGACCCAAGCAGATGCTAAACATGAGTCATCAACTTAATAGAGCAACGTGTATCGCGATTTGAGGCGGAAGCGGTGGCAACAATCATGAGCGTATTTTTGTTCTGATATGCAAAATTGGTGTATGAACGGATATTGGCGACACTATTTAGTGGCACGACTTCTTCTTTTCATTCTCGGTTCAACACGAAGACAACGTATCAAAACACAAATTCGTTCATGGTTGTTACCGTCGCTTCCGCGTCATTTTTGAATAAGCACGACTAAAAGGACTCCGTAACGTCCGATGCGTCTGTTTACGCAAAACATGAACCGGCGTAGCGGTCGCATGCTAAGGGTTAACAGAAACATCAGACCTTGCAGGGTGCTTAAGTTGTGTTCATCGCTACGAACATTGTTATTGTTAACTCTTGGTGGACCCGTTCACGTGAGCAAAAGTGTCCTTAAAAAAATCGATCGGTTTTCTCAGTCTAGGTTATCACTTAATAGGGACAACGGTCCCCACGTGAAGGGTTGACAAAGATCTATACAGCATCGTCCTTGGACGAAAAGTCCCATAAGAGTTGTTGAAACAGTAATTTGAGATATGCTCAGATAGGGATTGTCATTGTAAGCCAAACTTTTGTCGCATGTTCTTATTCTTGAGCAACTTATCCGCGCGTAGGGCATCTCATCCGATGTTCTAGACGTTGATAATGTACTCAAGAATTGGTGCATATCACAAAACAGACACAACTAAGGCTTAGAATGTTGTTATCATCATTGCCCGATAAAAGTACTGCCATCATCATCATTGCAAGATCGGGTAGTACACAAATGGTCGCCAAACACAACATAGCATCCGAATATACTATAAGGATTTTGTCATTGTCAAGTATGCCAAATTAGACGCCGTTTTCTATATTTAAGCACGCGTGACAATGCCAAAACCTCAGTCACACTCAAAACACCATTCTTGCGTCCAAGTAAGCAGTCAACAATCAAATGGATATAAATTCAATGTTTAAAGCGGTGTTGTTGAAAACTGACATGGACGCAGGGTTGGTCAATAGAGACGGATACCTAAACTTCGTGGCTAAGATTTGCAGGTGTGGATTCGGATGAAAAGTTGTTCGACACGCCATGGCTGTAAACACTTTTTTGTTGGTGCTGCCCTGCCAAGCTACGTGCCGATTTCACACACCATTATCAATAAGGACCTCCCCGAAGTCATGGTATCATCATTGCCTATAGTTCGCAAAAATAAATAGGTAACCTGGGATAGATAAACCAATCGTAAGCCAAAGCAGCTAGCTATGATCAAATAATCAATCAAGCAGGCATTGAAACACCAAAAAAATAAAGTTCAGTTCAGGCACTCTACCAGCCACGGCTGCAAACATAATATAATGATGGCATGTGAAGATACGGCTGGATGGCATCCAATATGGTGTATCAACTGATAGACAACGCGTAAACAGAAAATAAAAGACAATAGAATGCACATATTTTTTTGCTCAAATTTGCGAGCGCGGTTTTGACTAACAGGGTGTTCAACCCACCGTGACTGCAAACATTTTTTTGGTTCATGTTGCCCTGCCAAGATACGCGTCGCTTTCACCCGCCGCAACCCACCAATTTTGTATGGCAGGAAAATAGTCGGCGCACATAAGCAATAATCTCTTAATAGCCAATGTGAATGTCCTTTGTAACAATGGAAGTATGATAAGGGTTTTCTCAAGCCTATATTTGTATTTATTTATTAAACAGATGCATGTGATAGGAACAGAACCCCTGTCACAGTCACCATGAATAATTAAGCAAACCAAACAACATGAGTAAACATGGCGTAACAGTGTAGCAATTGCAACAACAAATAACATAAATCAATCAGCATGCATAGAAGCTTTCTAAAATAAGAAATACAAACCTTTAATAACTACAGACATAGACCATAACCCGGTTCGGAAGGTATACCAAGGTGTCCAATTCCTTTCATAACCTGATGTCGAATGTTTCTGTATAATCGACTACGCATATTAACCTGGAATATCCGATAAAAACATTAAGGTCTGCGTAAACACCGAACAACATCCCATGAACATTGTATTGTGTTGTCGGGCTTGTTTCTGTTAGGCTGTCTTGACGTGAAGAAAAACATGATATACCAAATGGTGAGATAAACACACATAAGACCAAGGCTCAGGTAACAGGCAATGAATAATACATGATTTGACAACAGTGGCTGCTAGCAATTTATGATGTCGTAGCTACATATAACGTGTCAAACCTGTATTCAAACATGTTCTAATTCATCATTGCCTTTCAACAAATAGCAACAACACCCGTTGAAACTTAATATAGCGACAAAGTTACATATGAAACATGTATCAGACCAGCTGATATGTCGCTCATGGTAAACTTCTGTGTGCACAAAAAACAAAAGTGACACACCAGCTGGCCTAAGAAATGCTCCATCAACATGTCACACTTCAAGCAAACCCACCTTACAAAGTAACACGACCTGAACATCTTAGTTGATACAACCACACATGCCCGCACAGCCGGGAAAACCGCCATGGCTGCGTTAGTATATACGCCCCGCCAAGATACGGACATTCTCACACTTTGTATAGCATGTCGTGGCTGTAACCACAATATAAACCGCTATGATTAGCAACAAATGATTCATAACAGTACCATGTATCCTTTATCAGAAATAAATACCGAGCAACACAACAGATATTAAGACATTTTACTAAAGAGCGGTTCGTCCTTAAAACACGTGCAAAGAATTACACGGGTTTCAACAGTCGATATTTACTTTTTTATCTCTCTCCCATTTCCATCTTCTCTTACCTCGGCCAAGAAAAAGGAAAGCCCAGCGACCAAGCACTTCCCGTGCCCAAAAGTAAATATTTATTAGCGTTTGCAAAGTATTGCACGAACCAACCCTTTCAAATACGTATATACGATACACCTGAATGATTCTTGCTCCATATCAACTACTTCTACTCAAAAGCAAGTGTTACGGGCCTCATTTTGTCTGCGAAAGACTAAAAACTCGAAAGATACCTTAAAGCCACATTAGCACGCGAAAGCAGGCTACCAGTAGCCGAGTAGCAAAATGACATAAAATGGCACCGTTTTTGAACAACTAATAATATTATGTATAATGAGGCTCGGATCTACGAGTAGGGTATCGACCTGAAACACCTAACATGGCTGCAACCACAGTTTCAGTGTGGCTGCCTCGCCAAGATAGGACGGTCAGCAAAGCACGGTTATAAAAAATATAAATGCAAAAAGTTATCATATCGCCTTAATTAGTATAATATAAGTGATCATGTAGCGTTCAACACAGGTCTCCAAGTATCGCTAGGCTCAGATTAGAGCTTAAGTTTATGAAAAAGCCGAATTTCGCCATGGCTGCAAACATAATAGTTTGCCTAGCCAAGTTACGGACGCTTACGACCCGCGTCGAAACTGCTCATATTCATCACAGCTTGTTATACTCCTTAGATATGCGATAAGGATTTTGTTAATACCATGCATGCCTTGGTTAGAGGCCATTTGTTCTAATTACCAGACACGCGTGATAGTACCAAAACCCCTATCACAGTCCAACGATTGATTCTGCTTCAAGTGGTCAGGCAACAAAAATAAAATTTAACTTAGAAGTAAAACTCATTCTCGTTGCCTGATCATATGAACACAGAATCGTTCGTTTGAATCGGAAGAATCAAATTCGTAACCAAACAACATAATTAAACACGACCTGACAGCTTAGAAATTGCATCAGCAAATAACATTAATGAAACTGCATGCATAAAAGGTGTTTAAAATAATAGATGTAAACACATGCTTAAAAACAGGCTTACCGATGTCGTATAATTTTCTAACGAGGTGCAAAACACACAAATCATACTAAAACTGACACTATATATAATCCACCCGGAAGTGGGAAACAGCTGTTGTTAATGCGCAATAACTATAAAATTTGTGACAAAATCATCGAAGATGGTCATGAGACAGGGATAATTATGGCAAGCTTTCGGAGGTTGAGATTCATTTACTTTAATGCTATGAGGCTCAGATAAGTAAGCAACCATGACTGTAAACATAGCAAGCTTGCCCCACCAAGATGCACGTAATCCAAACTTTAATGCCACCCGCTATGAAATAGTCACATTTTAATCATCACAACCCATCAGAATCAATATTTGACACAAACGTTACCAAAATACACGACTCCCAAAACTCCATATTTACTTTTTTTCATCCCTTACACACTTTCATCTTCTTTCCCGTCAATATTTACCATACCATTTTCTACTCCACTTTGGTACCATAAGAATCAAATAAGTAACCAACTCAGAAAAGGGAATATGGCCGCCTTGGCTGCAAACTTAGAAAGCTCGCCCCGCCAAAAATGCGCGCAGCCCAAATTATGTCTGAACCCGTTTAGACGTGCTCAGGTGTAACTATCACAATCTTTTAAAATCTTCAAGGGAACGACATACAAATACACAACCTGTCTTTAAAACTGTCACAATTAGCATTCAACCCGCTTTTGCACACTCTTATTCTTGAGCAGCCTATGTGCGCGTACAACATCTAACCTGATGCTTTAGACGCTCATAGGCTGCTCAAGAATAGGCACAAATCATAAAGGTCAACCTTATTTGGTTAAAAACATGAATAAGACTGGCTATCCATGAACCAAACTGACAATATAATGGCTCAGAAATGCGCGTGCGGAACCGAACAAACAAGTCATCGACCCACCATGGCTGCAAACACGATGTCTTGATGCCTCGCCCAATAATGGGTCGCTTTCACCCATCGTGATCGAGTAACTAATTATAGCTGCGACATGGTAAACACACGTAAGCAATAATATCTTCATCGCCTTGAGGCACCACAATCCATAACCAAATAAGCAACACACAAATTATAGTGCCAACATAACACGTTAGTATAATTACGAATATGTCTGCCATGGCTACAAGTTGAGCAAGGCTGGCCCGACACGGTAGAACCAAAACACGTGCGAAACTCAGAAACATTCATAACATTCACCCACATTTCCATAAAAAAACCGTGGAACCAGGTAAAGAAGTAGCGATTCGACATGGCTGAAAACATGATACCCCGCCAAGATACGGGTTGCTTTTACCCATCATGATCGAGAATACATTAGCACAATCACGAATATGTCTGCCATAGCTGCAAGCTAATCAAGCCTGCCCCGTCATGGCGGCAACCGAAAGCGTGCCAAACCGACGGACATTCGTAACAACTGCATGTTTGCTGCATAAAAAAAAAGAAAAGGAAAATGTGAGCCCGAAGTAACACAGTGTACTGCAAGAAACCAAATCATATCATAAAAATAGAAAAATGATACTTGTGGCTTTTTATGAGGCTCATGGGCTTATATTGATTTTGAAAAGCCAATAAGTCAACTCTTTTATTCGAGTGACCTAATAAATAAGCAAACGCAAACACGCTCAATCATCAAATAATAGCTCCCAAAATAAACGCAAACACCCCCTATCATCAAATAATCGTTCCAAAATCCGAACCCCAAACACCTCTATTTTCACAAATCCAAACCCCAAACATCACTAATTTCACAAAAGAACTAAACTAAAACAATACCCTAATTGATTTTCGAGAAAACCCTAAATTAAAAAAAACCCTAATTGATTTCAGCACATTAAACTAAACTAAAACAATACCCTCATTGATTTTCGAAAAAACCCTAAATTAAAAAAAACCCTAATTTATTTCAGCACATTACATACCATACGAAAGAAACCATAAATTAAACGAAAACGCTAATCTAAAAAAAACCTAGATCTATAATAACCGTAGATTTATGAAACATAAAATCTTACCAATCAACTAAACCACCAATAAACAAAGCATCACTCTCTGGTAAAATGTTTCGTCATCCGCAAAAACTCGACAACATGCAGAGACATACTAAGAGAGAGAGCACCAAAAGTGGAGTAGAAAGTGGTATAGTAAATATCACCGGAAGAGAAGATGAAAATGAGAGAGACAAGTGGGAGAGAAATAAAAAAAATGAGAAAGAGATGAAAGTGAGGGAGAGATAAAAATAGAAGTAAATATCGACTCTTGAAACCCGTGCACTTCTTTGCACATTTTTTAAAGACGGACCGCTCTTTAGTAAAATTAAAGAATGTCACGTCATGTCACCTCCGCAAATCCCCCTTTCACTTCCCTTATTATTAACATACTAAAAACCTCTCCTTCATAACTAAAGCCAAAATACCCTTTTTGAGATAACATCATACCCAATTGAAATATAAACACAACACAAAAACCCAATTAAAAAAAATAAACAAAACAAAAGCCGTCCTTTTGGCTCAAGCCAATGCCAATTCCTTGGCGGATGAAATGGCGCAGGGAGGGGTGGCATGATGGCTTGCTTTGGCTTTGGCGCCATCATACCTAATGCTCTTAAGAATAACTACTTTCTGACGTATACAATTAAATGTTCACATTATTATTTTTATTTGTCTCAAACAGTTGTCAACTTTCAAATCTCAACAAATCTCAACAGAGGAGTGATAGCAGAGAACAAGATTTAGAAATGTTTCTCAAATCAAGTAGACCAATTGAAGTTAGTTTGAAGTTTGAACAAAGACATTTTGTTACCTTGTAATCATAACATAATTTGGGCGTCTTGGGCCCACAGATATCTGGGGCCCAATGAGCTAAACTAACCATTGCATGTCTGGACCCCATTCTATATCAGTTTCTACTTTCTAGCATCCAATATACACTTTAGTATAATCTAACAAACCCTTCAATGACAAAATGACAAGTAAACAAAATGATTTATAACAACTGACCGGTGACAACAACTGAACATTTAGAAAAGGTGTAATGTTTTTAAGAAACACATCAACACTATGCAAACAAATCCAGATCTTGCATTTCTGATAACAGCTAAAAACTTTACAGTATCTCAAACAAGCCACAAACTTCTTGATGTAATCCTGCATTTACATGAATTCCAATGGTTAGTTGGCGCGGCAAACCATATGTATATGTCTATGAAATTTAGATGAAATATGTTATCTTGCCTTCCCAGTCGAGAAAGCTCACGCTCTTCCAGTAGCATATCTTTCAACGATTTCCCACCACAACTACAAATATCTCTTTATTATAAGAATCCTACAATTGAAAACATTAGGTATTCTCAATCTTATACAGTCTGTTGAAGAATATTGTATCTCTGGTTTAAATGCATTACCAGAGTGATAACTAAAGACATTATCCAACCACATGACACTGATCTGATGGCCTTACTTGTTTTCGATGTCCACCTCTTAAGCACCAAACTACCATCGTCGCTTACTTGACGACATATCCAGACTCAAATACTGCCCCAATAACCTTTCAACCCACTTCCACAATTGATATGGGACAAGTATGAGCTAGGCCATCTCAGAAAGACACAGCTTCCATTCACTAATTGATAGGGGGCTATATTTTGCAAGCTATCATTTCATAAAACCAGAGGCAGTATATGACCCATCCATACTACCCAAAACCTTCATTAGAAGATCAATTTGCATAGAGGGTTCTGGCATCACTTGTTAGGAAACACTCACCCCTATCTAGACAACCCTTACCTCCTGTGGCAGTGTATTGGATGGCCCAAGAGTGTTACCCCTTATACTCCATCCAACATACACTACCCGCCAAGCCATATCATCTTCTCAAAGACACATCCCTTCTTATATGGTATCATAATCCAGGATTAGAATCCTCTTAAAGCCAAAACACTCCCTTCTCAGGCTCCCCCCCAAAGGCCAGCTTAAGACAAGAGATTTTTGGTCATATAAGTACAGTCATGCCAGATTTACTCCAAGATATTAGAAGATGTGCATTCAATGGCCTGCAAAAACTACCTTAGTGAGATAATAGTGAGTATCTCAAAAGTAGAACTCAATACCAAACATCCTGTTAGGATGAGTAAACCTTAATACTACAATATACTAGAAATTAAGGATCAGATTCTTTCCTCACAGGTTTATTTGCATGAAAATCACTCCATTTTAATCTTCCCATTTTTTAACTGACCGCACTATCTTTAACTATGAGACGAGATAATTTGCACTTTACCACCTCAGTAATTCTTTTCACAATATCTTCCTCATTTAGTTTCTTGTCTTGGAAAATTCTTCTATTCCTTTCATTCCATATGTTGTAAACACTAGCACCAAGCATTAGTCTTCTACACACACTATTGATATTATTCCCATTCCCTGCATTGATTAGAAGATGAATAATTTCCTCCCATTCATATTTGATATTATCAATATCAGTCATACTCAGAACCATCCCCCATACTTTTTTAGCATAAGAACACTTAAAGAACAAGTGCTTTAGATCTTCTGAGTCATTTAGGCACAGACAACACCTGTTAACATCTTGATTCCCCCATTTCTTTAATCTGTCTTGAGTAGTCAGTTTATTCAGCATTGCAAGCCACAAGATGAAACTATGTTTGGGAATACATTGAGAGTACCAAATTAGCTTCCACCAGAGAACATTAGGATACTGGTTGCTTAGATCAAAGTTAACTTGTCTCATGGAAAACTTCACAACATCTCCTAGCCTTGCTTTCCAAACAATACTATCTTCACTATCTTCATCAATAATAGGAACTTCCAACCCAGTTATTGCTGGGAACTTGACATACCATTCCTCTGGCCAATTCCATCTTCCATTTACAATCATGTCTTTAACAGTAAGGTTTTCACTTAATCTTTCATCATATAAATCCCTATGAGTCAGATATTGGAATAGAGGCCCAATATTACTCCAATTGTCATACCAAAGAGATGTGGTAGTTCCATTTCCTACTTTGTAAAAGATATTATCTTTTACTTGATCTCTTATTATAAGCAAATTTTTCCATCCCCAGCTGTCCTCTTTCTCCTCCTTTATTTCCCAAAAGCTTTTTCCTCTTAGTTTAACAGAATGGACCCATTTTACCCATAAAGAGTCCTTTTTTGTTGCAATGTTCCACACATGTTTGGACAGTAGAGCATAATTCCATGTTTGAAGATTCTTTAACCCCAAACCACCCTTATCCTTTGGTCTGCAAATATAACTCCAAGCCACTTTTGCTTTCCCATTATTCTTCTCACTTTGACTCCAAAGGAAATTTTTTAAGATTCTGTTTATATCTTTAATAATGGTTGAGGGTATTAAGAACACTGAAGCCCAATACACATGAATAGATTCAAGCACAGCAGCAATCAGCTGTAGTCTTCCAGCATATGAAAGGTATCTGTTTTTCCAATTATGAATTCTACTCTTAATTTTATCAACCAAACAGCCACACTCATTAACACCCAATCTTTTAGCAATTAGGGGGACACCCAAATATCTGACAGGCAATTTACCTACATCAAAAGGCATCACATCACTAATAACACTCCTTTCATCCTCATTCATGCTTCCAAAAAAAACAGTGCTTTTGGAATAATTTGGAATAAGACCAGAACAAGCACTGAACTGCTCTAAGGCCTTTTTTTATCACAGTTGCAGAAGTAGGATCTCCATGACACATTACCAGTAAATCATCTGCAAAGCATACATGGGACAGCTTTATAGCTTTACAGCCAAAATGATATTGAAAGTTGGGTTCCTCTTCAATCTCTTTAAGAAGGATTAGGGAGAAGACTTCCATAACCAAAGTGAACAAGTATGGAGAGATGGGATCCCCCTGTCTAAGACCTTTACCCCCTTTAAAATATCCAATTCTTTCTCCATTTATATTAAGAGTGAATGCAACAGTTGTGACACATTGCATAATCCATTTAATCATTCTTTTGTGAAATCCAAATCCACTAAGAGTCTTTTCCAAGAATTCCCAATTGACAGTATCATATGCTTTTTGAATGTCAATCTTAAAAGCCACCGTTTTTGGACCACCCCTTCTATTATAACCCTTCATGATTTCTTGAGTTAACATGATATTATCTTGTATATGCCTTCCAGTAATGAAAGCACTCTGGTTGCAGCTCACCAACTTCCCAAGGATAGGCTTTATCCTATTAGTAAGTACTTTACTGATGCATTTGTAAAGCACATTACAACAGGCAATTGGCCTAAAATCAGTTACCTTGTTAGGAGTTTGGATCTTAGGAATTAAGGATATTAGAGTAGCATTTACTTCACCAAGCAATCTTCCAGACATGAAAAATTCTTTAACTGCCATACAGATATCAGAGCCAATCACATTTCATGACTTTTTAAAGAAAGCAACTGAGAATCCATCAGGACCAGGAGCCTTTGCATCATCAATGTCAAAAATGGCATCCTTTATTTCTTTATCAGACACATCTCTTATCATCTTCTCAGCATCACATAATCTCAATTTGTTTCTGAACATGTTTTCAAATGAAGCAATCTCTTGAACATGATTTTTAGTTTTGTAGGGTTTTTCTTTTTACCCAAAAATTCTATGAATGTGCATTGGGATGACTTTAGGATTTTGCTCCCTTCATATGTTTATGCCTTCTTTATCTTTTTTGGAATGAATTTTTGCTTTGGCTTCTTCTCATTTTAGTACACTGTGAAAATATATTGCTGTTTTTGTCTCCATCCACATAACATTTGATTTTGCCTGTTGATACAAGAACTTTTCCTCATCAGCTTCAGCCTCAAAGAATTCCTTTACTAGCATAGCTTCTTGATCTCTTAACTGATGGTTATGAGGATCTAAGTCAATAGAGATTTGGACCTCTTTTAGTTTTATTCTCATCTCTTCAACTCTTTTGAAAATATTCCCTTTACTCTAACTTAGCTTGTTTAGAGGAGATTTCAGACTTTTAAGCTTCTTCACAACTTGGTACATGTAGTGCCCCTGAATGTTTTGATTCCAATTCTTACTAACAATAAAGATGAAATCCTGTTTTTCAGTAAGATAATTAGAAAATCTAAAGGATTTAATTTTCTTTTGGATACTAGATGGAATACTCAAAATGGAGGAGGAATGATCAGAGATTATGTAAGGAAGGAATTTAGCATTAGCCTGAGGGAATTGTGTGATAAATTCTTCATTTGTCAGGATTCTATCAAGCTTTTTGAGCACACCAGTCATTATTCCCACTTTTGCTTTGTGTAAGTTCTTTGTCCATGTATAATGAAGTCCAGAACTACATAAATCTTCAACCTCAATTTCATTAAGGCATTCTTTAAATTCCAACATATCAGCATTAAGAACAGATGATCCACATGAGTGTTCATTAGGATGTAACGGTAAAACCATTCATGTCCCCAGCCTATAACACCAAGGCCTTCCATTAACAATATGCTTTTCCCTACATAACTCACTCCATAAGGCTCTTCTCAGACTCCCTTCATTTTCAGCATACACAAAGGAGAAAAACACTTTGACATGGGTGGTCGTGTGTGTTGGTGTGGCATGAGTCGAACTGGATTAGGGGAGAGTGGGCGGGGGCGTAGAGGAGCTCGAGACGCTGAGGATCTGTTTATGCAAGACTTGAATTAGTGTCATCATTCCATCCAATCACAATTCTGCACCCTTTACTACATTGTAACATATTTGAAGTCCATTCCCACCCATTAAAAACTCTATCACAAGTTTGCACAAACTTTTTATTCTTCAATCTTGTTCCAACAACGCAGCATCAATTTGATCTCGCGCGCGCGCGCATATTCTGCACCAAATTTCTAATATCTCATTTGTTTTAACTGTATTCAAAACACTCTTAATAGTCCAGGGTACCAATTTTAATTCCATAGAAATCTTCATGAATTAAGTATCCTCCATATATGTATCTCATTATCATCATTATCTTTGACTGAACCAACTGCTAATGTTAATACATCCTCACCTTCATCTTCGATTAAGTGCTTTGTCTTTTTTCCTTCCCACTTATCTTAAGTATTGAATCATATCGCACGAGCGCTCACAGGCTTTCGCTTCTTCAGGGGAAGGCTTGTAAGTTTTTTGTGTTTAGGATTTGTCAACGATCATTCCGTCCGTTCATCATCTTAACTCTGATCCCCCCTCATTATCTCAGGTTAAAGAATCAAGCACAAAGTACTTATTAGCAGTTTTCCTTATTTCTACCACTTCTTTTTCTTTTACATTCCACTTATTTCTTCTGCTTGTACTTTCATTTTTATTCATATCACTTGTCTGTTTTTTCCTGTATTCTTGCCTTCTTGTATCAGGATCTCTCCAATTCATCCCACCCTTAGATTGATTATGGTTCTGCTTTCCTTGTTCATTCCCTACATAATTCCATCTGTTTGCATTCTTCCTTGGTCCTTGCACATCTCCCCTTATTTCTCCATCACACTTATTTTGTTCATTACCATTTTCCCTCCCATGACTTCCCTTCTTACACTGTCTATCTTCATGACCAAACACTTTACATTTAGAACAAACTGGAGGCTTCCAATCATACACAACTTTCACTTTTTTACTCCCTTTAACATTGTTATTTTGGTCTCTATATTGAATTTCAATTTCATTTTTAATACCTTTCTCAGAATCCATCTCCACCAGAACCCTAGCATATTCAATATTTCCAAATCCATTATGACACATGTTGGCAGTACTGGCATCCATCATAATTGGTTTCCCTAGACTACTAGCAAGTGCACTAATACCCTCTATAGTCCAAGCCTCAAGGGGAACATTTACCATCTTTACCCAAACAGGCAGTTTCTTTGGTTCCATCTTCTCCATACCAATATCAGGACACCATCTTTTCAGAAACAAAGGTTTATTTCTCACCATCCATGGTCCTTTATCTAGAACAGCATTCAAACCTTCAAGGTTTTTGAATTT
Source organism: Tanacetum coccineum (assembly GCA_026074375.1). Taxonomy (NCBI): domain Eukaryota; kingdom Viridiplantae; phylum Streptophyta; class Magnoliopsida; order Asterales; family Asteraceae; genus Tanacetum; species Tanacetum coccineum. The sequence continues at coordinate 37,795 of BQNB010021211.1, read as the reverse complement.
GAAAACATAATGCCCCTCTTTTACTACATCAATTTCAGCTATACCAAATTTACTCCACATTCTCCTAACATTATACCTCAACTCATGTATATTCATGTTATATCCCACAAATTGGCCATACACAGTAAGATTCCATCTTTCACTTCCTCTTTGAACAAGCATATCATCAAAAATAACAACTTCATTTCCATCATCAGTTATCAAAGTAGGAATATAGTTTAGATTTTTTGGTACCTCATCCTGTTTTACCTTACTAGCATATGACATTCTGTTGCCCTTCTCACTTTCCTTTTTTGAAGAAAGATCATCTTCTTCCCTACTTACTGCATCCTTCCTTATTGAATCAGATTCCCCTTAATCTCCTTGTTTCATTATTACAACCATTCTTAACAGAGTTAGCATTTGCAGACTGTTTCTCATAGTTTTCACTAAATTCTTCATGATTTCCTTCATTATTCAACATACCAGTACTTTCCAACTCAGGATACTCCTCCCCCTCCTTATCATTGCAATCCACCTGATTTACACTAGGATCCCCTGCTACACAACCATCCATCCTAACATCAATATCAACACCATTACCACATTCCAAATCTCTAGAAACATCATTTACTATACCACCATTCTTATTTTTGAGACATTTTTCTTATTAGTTTTTGAATTGATGCTATGAATTGTATTATCAAACTTTTGGGGAATTTTTGAATTTCTTTGATTCCTCATGATGAACTTAGGGTTTGATCAATTTTGGGGAAAAATTGAAAAACTCATATTATCAGCTACAATCGACCAAAACAGCACTAACAAACACAATAGAGGACAATAGAATCACTAATTGAACACAAAAAATCGATAAACAATTTTCGCGCCAAAAAACTACTTTCAAAACAGAATCAAGACATTATGAAATTAGATGAAATTGGTGGGGATATGTGCGGAATGGTATGCTGAATCGAAATCTAAGATTGGAATTGAAAATAGGCTAGTAATTCATAAGGAAATGAAGCTTTTTTGTGGTTTTTTGTTAATGGTGAAATGGCGAGAAATTCAGTTGGGAGAGAGAGACCTTGGTGTGTTTTAGATGAAATATGTTATCTTGCCTTCCCAGTCGAGAAAGCTCACGCTCTTCCAGTAGCATATCTTTCAACGATTTCCCACCACAACTACAAATGCAAGAACCAAATATTTAGCGGGAAAAACAAATAAGCAGTATAAATACATGATATGACTTTTTGAGGCAGGTACTTTTGAAAATGCTACAGAACTTGAAAGAAAGAAGAGCAGATCTTGGCTTTTAGATTACAAATTGAAGAGCCCATGTTGAATCTATTCTCGTTCGTGTGAGTTATGTCACATATATCGCAGGAATTATGCATGCGCATGTTTGTGTATAGTTTACGCACCTGTGAAAGAAGTCAAGAGAGAGCGGCCTATGGTGTATAGCAAAATCGCTACCAACATAAGTGATGATAAGATTGCCAGCAAGCATCAGGGTGAGGCCAGCTTCTTGATGTAGGAAACCTAAGAACAAATGTGCCTGGGTCCACAAGGGTGCCTCCAAGGCCATGAAGTGAATTCCGCTTCTTCTTTAGTTACAAATCCTTCAATCCATCGTGTATCCCACATTTCGTTAAGCCCATTTTGTGACAATGCAAAAGCCACAGGGTATAGCCAACACCACATTTTCTCAAAGTTTTCGAGTCACCTTCTCCTGGAAACCACCAATTCTGCTTAAAACCTCAAAATCCTGTAAAAACGAAATATATGAGTCAATTTCAGATTATGTTTCGCCGAGTAAACTACTGTGGTTTGGTGAAAATTATAGAAAAGTAATCCCTCGACCATACTATTTGCATAAATAGTCACTAATTGCACTGTTTGCTTCACTTCCGGTCCGTCGTCCATCACTCTTTAAAGACCAAAGGTGAAATATCCAAAAATGAAATCAAAAACTTCAATTACTGACCATTATGCAAATAGTAGGAAACTACAGCTTCCATAACTTTCACCAAGCTAAATGAGTAAATGCATGATTGTAACTTACTCTACTTTTTTTTAATTCCTATTACAGATATTGTTAATATGATCACACGTATACACATACCTGATGTACCAAGAATCTGTTTCGGCAGCAAGAAACTTTTATAAACTGGTCTCGGAGGACAAGAATCATCTTATCCCACCAAACATGGTCATAGTTTTGTGATAATGAATTCCAAACCTTTGCTCCGTCCTCTATCATTCTCTTTGAAATTCTTATTATGTTCCTGAAACCCGAAATTAATTAGCTATAAATATGTCATTATCTTGATCCATATCCAAGACACAAACTTTTTTTCGATAGGATGTTTGATAATAAAATGTGATAAAATGGAGTGTTTTTTTTCAGGAATAAGATGCAAATTACCGATGATGATGACAACCCGAAAACTGAGCAACCTGCTCTGCAAAGTCCATAACCTCTTTCTCGGAAGCTGAAGTTGCAAGATCCTTTAGAAGAAGATACTTTTCGTTTAGTGTTCCGAGGCAGTATTTGAAGACACTTAGGTCTGAAACCGGGCTTCCGTTACTTCCAAGGCTCTTACATGTGTTTGCTGCTTCAATACTGTCAGAATCAGTTAATAAATTGCATCCTCGCTGATGCGTTTCTTGTTTGCCGTCTAAAGTCCTACCATTCAATCTACCATCCTGATAATAGATAAGTTAGATTCAAACATATGAATTGAGTATAACTGTATAAGTAAAAGGAACTACAGGGTTACCTCATGTCTCACTACATCCGGCTGTTTTAGCACATTGTCGGGCTTTACATTCACAACGGGGTTTGCTTGTCCTAACTTGATCCGTTTAGATAATGGGGTCAGTTTTGCCTCATGAACAACGTTGTTTATAGGTTCCATAGTGCCTCCATTGAGCCAAGATGGTCCATTAAAGGTGTGGATGGCGGAGGTTGATCGTTTCCATATCAAAGTTGATGTACGTGGGTTAGGGACAAGGTTAGGTAAAATACATCGAATAGGACGCGAAAACGCTTCGAGGAATGGATATCTTCTTCCCATCTTAAAAACGTTGAACTTAATACGAAACAGCCTATTGTCACACTGTGATGAAAGCTGAAATGACAAAAATAAAAAATTGAGACTAACATCATTTTCAGTTCAAGTAATAATCTTTATTGCAGTAATGCAGAATAGGAAACAAATTTAACAGAAAAAAGACTTTGATGTAGGTTTAAATTGATATTTGCAATTTTCAGTTGCAATAATAACAGTGTTTGAGTTAACTTATTATGATTCTAACATTGATATCAGATTTGGGTAATATGGTGCAAAGATATTATAAGAAAATTAAACATATATAAAAAGCAACTAATTATCCGATTATTTGATTAGGATTGTTTGAGTCGCAATAAAAACATTTATAAGACGCACATCCAAACACACCCAAAGCGGCAAGTTTGTCCCAAATCACTTAAAATACCTGAGATATCCAAAGCCTAAACGAAGCATGTCCACTGATTAGTCTGGTTGGTTTATCCCAAGATGCAAACTCGACTCCATCCTTACATGTCAGCAGCGGAGCTTCTGCACCATCCAATTTCTCAACATGTGCACCATTGTCAGCATATGTAAGTGTAGCAACAAGCTGTCAATAGAAACATACTATGTTTTGACATTGTTACAAATAATCATAGTATATATAAAAAAAGTGTCTGTTTGCATTAAGAACCTCCATTTCTTTGTTCACCGAGCGCCCAAATGCATCCTTTAGAACAACAGTCAATGAGAAATTCCTTCGACTAGACGCCTGCAGAGTAAATAACAGAATTCAAAGATAGAAAATATGAATAATGGCAAGAAAACTTAAGATTAACATTCGTACGATTTATCATTAAAGTGAGAAAGATAAGACAACAGGTGAATCTTAATAAATGGAAGTTCCTAAAAGGGGTGTTTGGACGTGGGTGTTTAAAGATAATCGTGAATTGAAGTCCCCTTGTTTACTTTTAAGTGTTTCAGAAATAATTAACTATGATTCTGACTTTTATCTGTCTAGGTTAAAATCATCAGCTTTCGAAAACCAAGTAACTTTAATAGACCGATCAGCTGAAGTTAATTCTAACTATCTAAACAAAGCAAGCTTTCAAAAGCACGTGTCATCATGCATGCCACCGTGAAATTTAATGGCCCGAGAATGCTAAATGGTATGTGAAATATACTTTTCTGTCCACAAAAGAATATACATTAAAAATTCAAAATGTGGCACGAGGGCATACTAAACTAATGAAACAGAAACTCTCTACGACAATTATGAATACAATATGTGATTTTAAGAAACAACAATGGGAACAAATGTACTGAAACTTACCTTGCCACCAACAACACTCCACACACCGTCACTGTCTACTTCAACATCAGTGGCACTCGTAGCATCAAAATGTAGTTGCACAGGAGGATCCTGGCATTAGAAAACGACAACTATGAGTATGAAAACTTAGGGCCAAAAGTAAATTAAGAAAGACTAATACGAAAGAGGCAAGGATGCACCTTAACGTAGAAATATTTAATAGATGACATAATCGGCAAGATCTCCACACCGTGAAGATGAATTGAGTCATATTCGTTAGCACCAAGCAAAGAAATTTTTCTTAAACTATCAGCCGTGCAAGTTACACGTGTCTCCCCCATAATCACGCCATTCATGTAAATTCGCATAAAATCAGTAGTTACCTGATTTAACCAAAAACCAACTAACTTAAACCAACGACTTCATCAAAGATATAAACGAAAACATGTCAGTATTCAATAAGAATTCTCAAACTGAGCTAATGGTTTACCTCGCAACCAATGTGAACCCACTTATTAAGAGGTAATTCATTTGTAGTTCTTGCTACATCAGTAGCAACCGTTGCTTCTTGAGGTACATCACGAATAGGGTAAAGCACTAATTCTTTATTCACATTCAACGCAAGAAACGGGGTAGCACTAGTTATATCAGAAGTGTGCTGCAAAACCAAAAATAAAGACTTGAATGATTCCAGTAATCACAATGTTGCAAAACACATTTTGCTAATCATCAAAAGACACATTCCATTAAGATTTCGACCCATTACAACAAACATCACAAGTAACAACGCCATCAAAACTGATCAACTCTAACTCTACACATTTCATCGTCAATACACATAAAACTAAACATTTCAACCCATTACAATAATCATTATAAGCAACAAAACCATGGAAAATCCATCAACTTTAACATACAAAATTTATGCTCTTAATCACCAAAACATAACTACATCATCTGTTAAACACTAACAAACATATTTCATTGGAAGAAATTTAACCCATTCCAAGTATCATCATTAGTAACAAAACCCGTTGTATATCTATCAGTAACGAACCAGGACTAAAAGTGACCAAGCGCATTTAAAAAAAAAACAAGACTAGAACACAAATTTTTTTGGCGCAGATGCATTTTCATATCGAGATTATTTACAAAAATTAGCACTACGCCACAAAAAGCCATGGATGTTGCGCAACCACCGGGACCCACGCTTGTTCCTTTCCTGATATCTATCAACTTTTTTTTGGGGTGACCATTTACAAAAACAAAATTCAACCCATTACAAGAATCATCAAAACCAATAAAACCCATATAACCAAATCAATCCTAACATATCAAAAATCCAAACTTTAAAAGCTCTTGATCATCAAAACCTACTACAACAACATTAAAAAAAACACAAAATCACAAACAAACAAAAGGGTATCTTAAAAAACAAAAAACAAAGAAACAAACCTGATGAAGAATTGTGGATGGAAAAGGGTGAGGCAAATAAAGCCAAAAACAAAGTGAAAAAATGCCATTAAAATCACTTTTTTCATTTATGATATCTAATTTGAAATCACTTAGTGATGAGTAAGAGCTATATTTGAACACATTAGTGTTCATTTCTTGTTGTTGATTATAAGAAAACAGAATTTTAGGGTTTTAAAAACAAGAACATAAGAAAGTGAAGAAGAAGAGGTTAGTTAGGTTTTTTTGACTTGTGTTTTTTTTGTTAACGGTTTTTGTTGTTATTTGGGTGTCTTTGAAAATAGGTGGAAATATAAAATATTGTTGCCGTCAAGTTGAAGTCAGTTTTATATTGGGGTTGGTTTGCAAGTTTAGTACTTTGGTTAACACAAATGTATGTTTTAGTACCTTGACTATTAATGTTATATTGATTAGGTTTTATTTCTTAATGTTAGACCTTTATATGTATCATTAAAAAACAACCACCGTTTTGTTTAGCTGAAAACATTATACATGTCTAGCAAAGTTCAAACAACGGGAAATTATTTAACGTAAAAAATATCATCATGTTTTATTACATAAAATGAATGATTCTTATTAGATGATATTAGTCTTTAAAAAACTGGATACGTTATAATTCTTATTGGATAAATTAGTTTTTTACAACTATTTATAGTAATACTCT
>BQNB010021211.1:0-31226 GCA_026074375.1 Tanacetum coccineum | reverse complement strand
GCTACTTGGATTGATTGACATCGAAGAACTTGAATTTCAAGTGTCGGATCGAGAGTGTAAATTGCAGACTTCATATTATTAGAAAGGTTTTTTGGAATTAAAGTGCCTTGCCTAATTAATCCAAGGGGATGCACGGGTTGCTACTTCTGAATTCAGGTCTGCTCTTTCGTAACTCGGTCTACTATTATTTATTCTCGATATTAGAGAAAGTGTCGGGTCCAGTGTATAAATTGCAGACTCTATATTATTAACAAGAATAGTATAGAGAATGGATGGATGCATTTTTTGGAAGTAAAGTGCTTTGCCTAATTTAACCGGACCCGTGAAAAAAGGGTGCTTTAACCATATGGTTGCTAAATACATTCTAATTGCAAAAATCTGTACTTAAAGTAATGGGTGAATTTTTACCAGTTTATCTATAAATGGCTTGGTCTTTTGAAACTATAAAAGTTCTAAAATGGCCCGGTTCTCATTTTTTTCACCTGTAGTATATATTCTTTTGTTTGGATTGTAGGATAAGCTTGAAACATATTTTTTTGTTCATTGCGCTGGGGAAAGGAGCAGTGACCCAAGAGTGATAGCCGAACCTAGCACATCTGATAATCGGAAAGTTGGTTTAAGTGGCATGATATCTAGCTAAACAAGGCTGCATTTTAAGAGCATGTGTCAAAGCTCTATACTATTTTAAGTGCCATGTGGTAATATATTGAGGTAGGTCATGTGTTTAGTTTAAACTTTTATCAGTAAGTTAGATCAGTAGGCTAGACAGATGACTGTTTTGCAAGTACTTATTTTAGCAGAATAATTTTTTTTTGGTCTACACCTTTTTATGATATTAGGATTTTACACCTGCAATGAATATATACAAGCAAGATAGCCCGCGTGTTGCTGCGGGGCATAATTTTTTTGCGAATCGATTTCGGATTAATATTCGTATGTATGTCAGAAGCATTGTAATATTGGACTCGTTTTGTTCGTAGGTATGCCTTATATATTTGACAAACAAAATTTATTATATAAGAAAGTCGTGAATAGTTAAAAGTTGAGGGTATGTTTTGTAATTTTTTTTAATTTATATTAAACTTCAACATTTTTTATAAAATCGTGTGTACGTCAGAAGCATTTCAATATTTGACTCGTTTTGTTCGCAATTCGAAGATCTTTCCAATGATATTTTTTTATCTGAATGAATCGGTAGATATGTGCTATATATTTGATAAATACAGTTTATTCTATAAAAAAGTAGTAAATAGGGTTAATGGCATATAATAGCAACGTACTTTTCAATTTGAGCCGTTATCAGATACGAACTTTAAAAAGTATCACAATACCCATCCAACTTTCAAAATTTGTGCTATTATCATACTTTTGATGAATGTGTATTTACAAGCAAAACGAATATCTCCGGCGTTTGGGCTGGGGGCTAATTTTTTCCCAAATAATTTTTTTTTACGTTTCGGGGGGGTTTTTTTTTGGCGATGCGTCATGCGGGGCTAATTTTTAATATTTTCTTTTTTTGTATGATTCGGGGGGGAAAAAAAAAATTGCGTTGGGACGGGCTAATTTTTTCCCGAATATTTTCTTCAGAGAGCTAGCGCGAGGTTTTGTAAATTTTTTTACGGGAATTTTTGTGTAAGAAAATCGTAACAAATTAGTTAAAAGGTGAGGGTCCGTTTTGTTTTTTTTTTTTACTTTGGGCCAGATTTTAGGCTATTTTTTTGTTGTTTTTTTTGGCTAATTTTTTCCCGGATATTTCCTTTTTTGTACGATTCGGGAAAAAAAAAATTGCGTTGGGACGGGTTAATTTTTTCCCGAATATTTTCTTTTTTTGGGACGGTTCGATATTTTTTATTTGGGCCGATGAATGTAAAAAAGTTGTGAACAATAAAAACTTGACGTGTTTTTTTTGTTTTTAATTTTTTACGGATTTTTTGTGTGAAGATAAAATCGTTAAATAGTTAAAAGTGAGGGACCCTCCGTTTTGTATATATATATTTTTTTTTACTTTGGGCCAGATTTTGGGCCACATTTTTATTGCGAATTTTAGGCTAGTTTGTCGACAAATGTGTATATTAGTAATATTTTTTTTATATGACTTATGTGTTGGGCCTCATGTTTAAAGTGTGGCTGGCTACTTGGATTGATTGACATCGAAGAACTTGAATTTCAAGTGTCGGATCGAGAGTGTAAATTGCAGACTTCGTATTATTAGAAAGGACAGTATAGAGAATAGATTGATGCATTTTTTGGAATTAAAGTGCCTTGCCTAATTAATCCAAGGGGATGCACGGGTTGCTACTTCTGAATTCAGGTCTGCTCTTTCGTAACTCGGTCTACTATTATTTATTCTCGATATTAGAGAAAGTGTCGGGTCCGGTGTATAAATTGCAGACTCTATATTATTAACAAGAATAGTATAGAGAATGGATGGATGCATTTTTTGGAAGTAAAGTGCTTTGCCTAATTTAACCAGACCCGTGAAAAAAGGGTGCTTTAACCATATGGTTGCTAAATACATTCTAATTGCAAAAATCTGTACTTAAAGTAATGGGTGAATTTTTACCAGTTTATCTATAAATGGCTTGGTCTTTTGAAACTATAAAAGTTCTAAAACGGCCCGGTTCTCATTTTTTTTCACCTGTAGTATATATTCTTTTGTTTGGATTGTAGGATAAGCTTGAAACATATTTTTTTGTTCATTGCGCTGGGGAAAGGAGCAGTGACCCAAGAGTGATAGCCGAACCTAGCACATCTGATAATCGGAAAGTTGGTTTAAGTGGCATGATATCTAGCTAAACAAGGCTGCATTTTAAGAGCATGTGTCAAAGCTCTATACTATTTTAAGTGCCATGTGGTAATATATTGAGGTAGGTCATGTGTTTAGTTTAAACTTTTATCAGTAAGTTAGATCAGTAGGCTAGACAGATGACTGTTTTGCAAGTACTTATTTTAGCAGAATAATTTTTTTTTGGTCTACACCTTTTTATGATATCAGGATTTTACACCTGCAATGAATATATATGACACCAAAACAACAGAAAGAACAAGTAAAGATCTCTTGGTCGCTGTGTTGTCGAGCAAGGAATGAAAAATAATATAGAAGTTGGATATACGTTTTGTGGATGTAATATGGTTATAGATTCTCCAATGTTAAATTAATAAAATCCATATTAGCACAGAACACTAACAAACACACAATGTAAACTATGTGATATTTAAATACCAGTTGTATATAGTGACGAATTGAGTTGGAATTTAACTAGACAATTTAGGTCTTAGAACCGTTAATCATTGGATATTTATGCATCGACAGGTATACATGTTGTGATGAAGAATGCAAGTGATATGGTGGATAGGTGGTAGGCGCATGTGCACATAAATGATTTAATAATATTTGTAAGTCAACCCGGTTAATGTGTCTATGTTAATGTTAAGTTTTTGTGGTAATGTTGTTGGGTGCAGAGAGTTTCCAGAAAGAATCCGTTGGCGCCTCTCATTGGAAGGCTCGGATAGCCTTTATACCTCACAAGTGGTGACGACTCGGAAGGCTCGGATTGCCTTTATACCTCACAAGTGGTGACGACTCGGAGTTGTATCTAAGTGCTACTACACATGACACTTTTAATTGCATCGTAATTATGTATGTATTTGTGCTAAAGTTGTATCTAGTCATGAACGTTTGGTATCTAATTATTATACTTTATGGTATACAATTTGTTTTTAAAAATCGATGTATTCAAACGCGCCGTAGCGAAACGCGGGTATCAAAAACTTGTTGACTTTATATGAACTGCTTACTTGAAAAAAAAATTGGGACATAACTTGTAAACTTTGAATAATAACTTAACTTGAAACTCTAGGGTTCGTTTGGTAGGATAAAATGAAATGTTAAATGAATGGAATAAACGACGTAATGAAATAAACCATGTAATGGAATGATTTATTACCGTTATTAATCATGTTTGGTTTATATGATAAGGCGTAATGGAATCGATAATAAAAAGCCTAAAATACCCCATTAATGATAGATATTATTTAACGTGGTTAATTAATGATGGGGTTTTATGTAATTTAATTCCATTACGAGATGGAATGAAAAAAAAGTAAGGGACCCTAAGGAATAATTTTGGTGGAATGAGTCATTCCTTGGAATGAATCATTACTGCCTATAAACGTAAACAAACAAGATTTTTTATTCCATCGTAATAATCGTTTCCATTTCTACTTTGATTACAACATACCAAACGCTACGTAAAAGCATGATCAAGGCTGAGGGGTTTCAATTTATGAAATAATAAAAGTAAATTGCATAAATCGTTCCAAAAGTTTGGCCAAATTGCATTTTCGTCTCAAACGTCACGAAAGTGCAAGGATCGTCCTTGTGGGAAACATTTGTTGTAAGTATCGTCCCTGTGAGGAAACATTTGAGGAAACCTTTGGTGCAACTATCGTCCCTGCAGGGACGATACTTTCACCAAATATTTCCCTACAGGGACGATCCTTGCACTTTCGTAATGTTTGGGATGAAACATGCAATTTGGCCAAACTTTAAGGACGATTTATGCAATTTACTCAAATAATAACTTAACGGATAAAACAAATAATCTTGATAACTAAACGTGTGTCGACTGGTAAGATAAACCACCAACGATGGACAGAGAACAAAAAAACAATTAGGGTTTAGAGGTTTAAAGTTTGGTACGGTAGAAAAATAAAATTAGGGTTTTAGAGTTTTAGGGATCAGTTTAAAGGTTGGCTGTGATACCATGTAAGATGTGAATTGTGTCATTAATGGATATGTTTGGTACATTAAATAGGCGTACTTTGAAAACCCACTCCAACGACTACAAAATTAAATTGGCAGCGTTTACAAAACTACCAATAGTTGTAAACTTTTATCAAAGATGAAAATTCGTTTGAGATAACCATAGAATTGTCTGTAAACACTCAATGGAATACCGATTAGACTCAGAGTAGGAAAAGCTTGACTTGCTCAAGTAATCTGGACGTTCTATATTTACATGTTCAATTGTAACTTGTGTGTTTTAGAACTGAATAAATTATTATTGTAACATATGGGATAGGCCTAATATACACTATGGGTATGTTGCGAAATGTGTTGGGGTTTGGGCTTGGGCTGGAGCTAGGGCTAGAGCTAGAGCTTATATTATAAGCCGAAATTGAAATTTGTACTTTTGTAAACTTATGTGGCAAATTGGTTGGGATTAAGGCTTATTATTGCAAAATTACTAAAAAAGACATAATTAAATGAGTTTTTGGTATATGTTAGATACTTTATGGGTAAATAAGTAATTTACGGTTTAAAAGCCCCGGTGTAAAGTTTTCAACCTCTTCTTTGGGGTTGGTGCTTATAGAGACTTATGACTTATCAGCCCTTTTATAAGCCCGCGTGACAAACGAAACTTATTTTATAAACCGACTTATTTTAAAAGTCCAAGCCCCGAATTGCCCCTCGCCAAACGTACCATGTATGATATCTAGTAAGAAGACAATGTACCTATATCTTAAATAAAAAACACACTCATTTCATCATTCGTGTTATTTGACGCCCTTAGCCCACACATAACTCAATAAAGCACAAATACAACACCAAAAAAAAAGAGAAGAAAACACATGGCGTGGGCTGACACTATGGTGCGAGACCCTATGACGTCGATCCTGATGTCAGGCTCGCGCTATAATTTGACGTTTCTTATGGCGCCACCCTTTCTTGCCAACGACACCAGGGGCTCTAACAAATAAAAGAAAAAAAGGTACGTGGTAGCTCATAAATTATACATGTTTTTGCTATCAAATTCTCATGATAATTCATCATTTTTGCCTTGTTTTGATATGATATGACATTAAATAAGTGTTAGTGTCTGTTTTAGTCTTTATTTGGAGCAAAAGATGAATTCTCGCGGAAAAGACCGGAAAACGAGCAAATTCAGCCATGAAGAGACGAAGCCATATTTACCAGCCTATCTACATGTCGTATGCCATCCTAGAGCATACGGCGTGTGAGCTCTCGTCAAAGAAATACAAGTCCAAGAGTTGAAGACCCTTACGTCGTGTGCCATATCCATGCACAAGCCGTGAGGATCTGAAGAGGAATGTTATGTATGTACTTACCTAGAGGCACACGGTGTATGCCATCAAGAAGCATATGTCGTGAGGATTGACGGGCATATGGCTTTTTGCCTATAAATACTGCATTTTCTCCACTCATTCAACAAAGCTTTGAAACCCTAGTTCCTTTGGATGTTTTGGAGTAGGGGTGTTCAATGTTTGGTTTGACACCGAACAAATAAAAAAGAAACCGAACCGAAACCGAATAAAACCGAACCGAAAATTTAATTGGTGTATGGTCAGGTTTGAAACCGAACCAAAGTATTTAATTGGTGTTCGGTTTGGTTATGGTTTGACAAAAATAAAACCAAACCAAACCGTAAAAACCGAATATCTTTATATACATAAAAAAGTCAATTATATATATACTTCTATCGTATTGTCCTAATTAACAATCCTATTTTGTTTTTAAATATCTTTTAAACTAACCACTCCTTAAATCAAACATTGACGCATATTCGTGAGCGACTGAACAAGAGTTTGCCTACTTGATTTATATAAATGCACATATTCGGAGCAAGAGTGAAATTGCAATTGTGTTTGGATGCTTGCTAATAAGGTTTCCGAAGACTTTTGTCGAAGAAAATTTATCTTATTTCGCTTCCATTTCGTTAAGTTCTGAAACCTTTTCGCTTTTTCATTTTGTTGATTTACTTCAGCACCATGTGAGATTTTTTGATGTGTTAGTTTTATTTGAAAATTTTAGCTTTTTATTTATAACTTTCATATTATATTTTGAGGAAAACGTTTTAAATTTTTTGGAGTTCACTTGAATTTGATTTTCTTGGTTTTAACCGAAACCAAACCTAATTCTAATTTGGTGTATGGTTTGGTTTTATCCGTTATATAATTGGTTTGGTTTTGGTTTTAACTTTGAAAATTTTCAAACCGATAAACCCGAACCGTACAACTCACAAACCCGAAAACCGAACCGATGAACACCCCTATTTTGGAGGATGAAGAATAGAAGGAAGACCTCAATAGTGAAGGGAGGTTTACACATCAAATAACCTTTTATTATCACTTTTACATTATGATTTCGATTATCTTGTTTACTCTGAATAATCTTTGCTTATCTTTTGTTATGGAAGGCTAAAGCCTTTTGCGCTTACCTTGTTATGAACCTTTTTAATTCAATGATTATAGTTCTTTAGTTTATTCTATCATGTCTTAGATGATTTATGTACTGTGAAACACTTACGCCTTTGCGTAGTCCATGGCTACATGTTGACTATAGTTGTTTAGTATATAGACCACATGAACGCCACCTATAAGAATCATTAAAATACTTTGGCAAGTATCTTTAATGGTAGTGATGACCTAACCACGGCCGTCGCCTGGCTAAAAATGGTAGACAATAGGGTTTAAGATTTAGTAGCGGTAATAACATATTCGGAAGGGCTCTCTCTCTATTACCAGGAAAACTAAGTGGTTTGACACCCCACACAGTAACCTAGGTTACATAGTTCAGTTGAGAAACTTAACGCTTTGACAATTAGTCAGGATGACAAACCTAGAAGGGCATACCCGACTTTTAAGAAGAAGTAAGGAGCGGAAGCGACCGTACTCGACCTCCTCTACCAAAGAACCACCAAGACACGACTAGATGAACATTGCACTTAGGACTATGTCATTAATGAAATTAGGGGATTGGCAAAGCAAGCATGCCTTTATCTCTTGATCTTACCTTTAGCAATTTACTATTTTGTTTTGTTTAATTTTATTTCTTAGTTAATTAGTGTAATTACATAATCAACATATTTAAAACGATAGTGAATTAATAAACTACCAGCTAGACAACCTAGGATCCCTCGCTCCTCGCGAATTACCTAGTCTTGCCGACTCTCTATACTTCATGAGCGAGTACACTGCCCGTGAGTGTTGGTGAAAATCTAAAAGACACGATACATATAAATTTAAAGTTATATTTTCACACATCACCGTCGTAAAGCAATAGTTGTAAGTTGTAACTTGTAAGTAAGGCTGAGCATAATAGATCGCGGGCCGGACCGGTCCGGCCCAAACGTATTTCGGTCCGATTCTCGGTCCATCCTTTTCATCATATTCGGTCTTCGGTCAGGTCAGGTCCGGTTCGGTCTTACACAAAATCAGAAATTATGCTTTGTTGGACCGGACTGGACCGATGACCAGACCGGACTGACCCGAAGATGAACGGACCATTTCGGTACAATCATCGATCCAAATTTAGTTTTCGCTTCCAATCTAATCTAATCTTGATCGGTCCGGTCAGTGATGAGCCTAGTAAGTAGTAACTACTTAGATACCTATCGGGTCGGATCTTGGGAAGAAACAAGTTAAAACTAGTTTCATCTTTAATCCGGGTTTTCCTCCTATCCATCCTCTCTCTTCTTGGGTTCATCATCTGTCTGAAAAAAAAAAATGGCAGCTTCCACTCTATCAACCTCCTCTTTTAATTTCACCAACCACAAACAATCACTCTCTTCTCTTCAACGGTATCATTATACTTTTAACTTTTTCTTTATTTTTATCATATTTCCATATCTAATTTTTTTTAATTCAGCTCCAAATTCAAACCAATACTTGTTTCTGCCTTACCAACCCCTTACAGTGATGCATCTAAAACCGGTACATGCACCTTATTATTTTCATATATTTTTTAATTTTTACATAATTACTTTATATTGTTATAATTTAGTTTCAACTTAAAATGGACCACTTTATAAAACTTATATGTCAACAGGTTTATCGAGTAACTTGGAGATAACGCCTGAGGAAATGAACTTATACTCTCCTATTATCTCCAGGTTTCGTCATTTTGCTTACCAATTTCATATGTCAATCTGCTGGATTGTTATTTGGTTATCGTGAAACCAATCAAGACTTGTCTATCGTTAGTGCATCATACACTAGACTGTTTATTTAGGCTACTGATGTATGTTTTTTGACACTGACTATAAATACTTATTTTATAGTTAACTAGCGATTACGTAATTTCCAATTATTTCAACACCTCCAGATATTTTATGTTATTCAGATTCATTCATCATTTATTTGCTGTTGTGTCTTTTTATCCTCTTTCCCAAGCACGGAAATAATGAGTAGGAAAAGTCTTTAGGTTCTAGTTTTGGGTACAATATAGAGGAAAAGAATAATATTGGTGGATGGAGATTAAGGGACACTGATTTTGAATTGTCGAACACGTTCTTTCCAAGACTTGAGTTTTTCTGCAATTGCAGTCTAAATGAAGTCTTGAATGTTGCTTTTTAATGTCTTGAGTTAAGGTTATCCCCTTGTGGCCAATCTCCTACACATATACCCGACCCACTCTAGCCACAACCAGAGTATCCCCTTGCGTTAAGTACCATTAGTCCTAGAAAACACTAGATGGTTAACACAACACACCCTATCAAAGTAATGGTTCGCACCCATGCTTTACATTATTCGTGTGATTTAGTTTTGCTAATAATATTGTAAAAGCCTATGAACTTTGAGTTACATATACAAGTAGTATGGTGCGACAAAGTTAAATAAAAGTGGCTCAAGTGACTATCGGTGTGGATACATTCCGCAATGTGTACTTCGTATGAACTTCTTAACAATAAAAATGACCATATACTCGAAAATTTATCAGTTACCATATGTGAAAACATGCTATTTTGTTCCCCTTTTTCACCCAGTTTTGCTATTCCATAAAAATCTTGTTACACGGGCGCGTAAACTAGTGGTAAAATAAAAAGAGAGTATGTATGTGGTAAACATATTATTGGGCTAACATATTAGTGGTAAACTAGTAGATTTAACCATAAACTAACATTTAGAAATATGACTAGACTAAATTAAAAACAACAACAAACATAAAGCTCATCAGGCGGGGCCATCCGGGCGGCGCCACCCCATGTCGAAGCCTTGGAGTCGTTGTCTTAATGATTCAATCTGAGCCCACATTTCCTCAATTTCTTCATCTTTTCAACCCTGAGATTAACCATGTCCTCTTCATTAGATCCTATGAGAAAATCTATTTCATTCTCTTGCTACAACTGCTTCTAGATGAGCTTTCTCCATATTTCTCAAGACCCTGCCATAACCAATAAGTGGATATTCATGCCAATAGTTGGCTACAGATAACACATGTACTTTTGCTTTTCTTCTCGAGTAACCAAAGTTGTCAGCTTCTTGTACACTGTGTCAATGTTACAATGCTTCAAAACATAACAGAAAACAGTTGCGTGTGCTTCACTTGTTATCACAGATCTGAAAGGCAATCTTCTTTGCATTCCCTTTTTCTCTATCTTACAAGCTCTGCATCGACCAATTACTTGCTTGTTGTTCCATTGTGTTGTGTTGATTGGGGATTTGACGCCGGTCAATTTAATTGGTTGTTGTGATTGGGGATTTGACACAGGTAGATTTCATTAGGGCTAACATATTATTGGGTGTTGGAGCCTGGGCCTTAACCCCACATACATACTCTCTTTTTATTATGGAATAGCAAAACTGGGTGAAAAAGGGGAACAAAATAGCATGTTTTCACATATGGTAACGGATAAATTTTCGAGTATATGGTCATTTTTATTGTTAAGAAGTTCATACGAAGTACACGTTGCGGAATGTATCCACACCGATAGTCACTTGAGCCACTTTTATTTAACTTTGTCGCACCATACTACTTGTATATGTAACTCGAAGTTTATAGGTTTTTACAATATTATTAACAAAACTAAATCACACGAATAATGTAAAGCATGGGTGCGAACCATTACACTCCGAGTACCATTAGTCCTAGCACAACCAGAGTATCCCCTTAGGTTACACTCCTCGCTCCCTAAAGGAAACACTCCAAGTACCATTAGTCCTCCTAGAAAACACTAGATGGTTAACACTAATATGAATAAGATACAATTTAAACCCAAAGATTGCTTCTATCAATCACTCCTAGAGGAGCAATGTTTTTTTGTTGATCTAGGAGTGATTGATAGAAGCAATCTAGAGGAGCCAATGTTTTTTTGGCTTCAGTAGTACAGTGTTTCTCTGCTGCTTGGACCTTTTATTTTATCTCTCTAGATAGCCCACAAAACCAAAGACTGTATGCTCTTTTTCTCAAAATTTTTGGTTCAAATCATTGACCCCATGACCATCGTCAGTTGATGCACTTAGCTGTTTGGGGATGGAACAGGGAGACTATTATTAAAATTTAGGGATGTAAAGAGGTAGAAGATATTAAGCCTTCTTTTGGTTACATTTATTTCTAATGGACTTGGTCTCTACTTAAACTTTAGGGATGTAAAGAGGTAGAAGATATTCCACCAAATGACCCATGAAGTGCAAAAAAAGTCGACCAACTGAACCGTAGGATGGGAATAATCACCTCCCCGGGAACATTTCTCTATACATTCTGATTTGGTCTGTGGGTGTTTGTTTTGTGGAGAAATCAACAGCATAATTGCTTTAGTTTCTAAATAGATCAATTTAGATGCATTTATCCTGCTATACTTTGAATACCATTACCAAGAGATTACCTGATTCATAACATATTTTTTTCTTTGAATTGAGCAGTATCAGTCCAATTGTAGCAAGAAGAGGGGCTCCTCCACCTATAATGCCGGCTGTCATGACTCCAGGTGGACCTTTGGATCTTTCTACGGTATTATTTAGAAATCGTATCATATTTGTTGGCCAGCCGATCAACTCACAGGTAGCTCAGCGGGTTATATCGCAGCTGGTTACGTTGGCCACAATAGACGAGAATGCAGATATTCTGGTGTGTTTTCGTTTCTTGTTAGTTATATACTTATATCTGGTGCCTTTTAAGCTATTAAGTTCTTTCTAAACTGCTGCGTCTATTCTGTACAGAGTCAAGGCTAACGATCCCTCTTTTTGCTGTTTTTTTTTAACTAGATATATGTGAACTGTCCTGGTGGCAGCACATACTCTGTGTTGGCGATCTATGATTGTATGTCTTGGGTAAGATTTACTATGGAGTACTGATTTGTCTGTTTTTTCAACCATCGTAAGATTGGTCTTGCTTATTATTTTAAATGTGGACCCTACATATTTTTAAAGTTATGTCTCACTTTTACGTTCTATTAGTTCTTATAGTCCATTTCTAACACTTTAATATGTGCTTGAACCTATTCTCAGATTAAACCCACAAGTATTGTTATACAAGTGTGTTTTTGGAGTTGCTAAGCAATGAAGGAGCGCTTCTAGCGATAGGTCATCTCGCAGGAGGCGAGAAAGAGTATGCGATACTGCAAATGCCAAATGCCACGTATTAGATACATCAACCACCAATAGTGGATGTGGATGTGATAATTTGGCTCTCAAATTCAGCTTCTTTTTTATGCATAATATGTGTTGACAGAACTTTCATATAATAAATATGAACACATCTTGAAATAAGCGGGGTAGAACCAACACAGTGAGGGGTAGAACAAGTGATATCACAGTGAGGAGTAGAACAAGTGTACCAAAACAGTGATATCATTATAGTTACACGTGAGTCCATAGTAAATGTGTACGTATTTGTTCAAATATAAAAACTCCTGACAAATAGTTACTACCACCTCCAGCTCGTATTGGTTGTAAATCTGAATTTGGAAGCGTACTTATAAAGTCATATACAACAGAAGTGACACGCAGCTATCAGAAGTCTCACATGAATTTTTAGAAGCACTCCATATAGTGTTGTATGGTATGCACTTTGGACGCTCGTACCACCCAAAGTGCATGATGGCAACACCATTTGGATGACTAGTGTCCAATTTTGTGTAGTGAATCTTAACAAACAAAACTTCCATTACTCTTTTTATTCTAGAGATTCAGTATTGATATATTTTTGTATGTATTCCACCTATTGATTTAGGAGTTCATTTTATTTTAACAGAAATTAATTATATTTTTGTCAACTCTAATGTTTGAATTTGAAGTAGTTTATTATAAATTTAGTTTATTATAAATATCAAGTCAAAATCAGATGAGAGATAAAGGAGTTAGTATTTGACAATAACAAAGTGGATGGTTTTGTTGCTAGAATCGGTTTTTTACGTTGCCTTGCTTTTTGTAGGGCCATGTGGAGGATGTGAGGCGCCAAGTCAATGAAGCCGTTCAATCTCGCCATGTCAGTATATCTCATTCCATCTTAATTTGCATTCTCTGCTTGTCTAATAATTCTAATGACATTATTTAATCGAATATATATGTCAAGTGTAGACCAATAAGTGCATAAAAGTTATATAGTTCTGCATAATATGTAACAACATGGTTGAATTATATATGGATATATAAAAAAATCAAGAAACAATTATGTTCGAAAACTCTTTTTTATTAACATGGATTATGCAGTAATTTCCTAACACGTGTACTTTTTGGTGTGGTCCTCTCTATCTATTATTTATGCAGAAAATCGACATGATGTATGCCGCATTTACTGGTCAACCACTGGAGAAAGTGCAACAATACACTGAGAGGGATCGTTTCTTATCTGTTTCTGAGGTACCATTCAAGTGATCTTATCTAGCTTTTGTTAGCCATATTCATAGAGCTTTGCCACTCTCATCTCTTAATTTGTATGTAGTAAGTGACTTGTGCGTAGAATTTCGTTTTGAGTTTTTTAATAAAAAAACAACCTACCTTTGTTACCTGTCATCCTTTTAAAGATTGAGTAGTGATCTGTAAGTGACTCGAGTGTGGAATTTCTCTAAGCCGTGAACGTGAAGTGCCTTTTTTATGGGTTTGAACTAAACATCCGGTTAAAATGTTTTCTTCTGAAGTAGTTGTGGGATAATGAGCTATTAAATGAGTTTGGCAACATGTCAAAATGGGTTGGGCCAGGTTGACCCACAAGTACTTGTTTCGTCCATGTCTTTTTGAACTTTATAAATATGATATTTTGTTTTTGTTTGCAGAACTATGTTGTTACAACTATAATCCAAATTCTTTTTGCGTTTATAATAATTAGGAATTTAGTCATGTATATGCATTGTCAGCAACTTTCATGTCACCTCTATTCCGACGTTTGTATGGAATGATTTCAGAGTTGCTTTGCTCAAGTTTATTGATAGATGAAAGTCCATCTCAACCACTAACACAATTGCATTTTTGGCATATTTCTGCAGTGCAGTGGAAATTTGGCGTCTCATTGATGGGGATACTCGAAAACGCTATTAAGTATTATGGACTGGAAACCACCGCTTTATGCATGCAACGTTTATGGCTGAATAGGACTCATCACTGGTGACATTGGGCATTTGATGTGCTGCTAGATTGGAAGTTATTAAGTCCTAATGCCAAAGTTATGCATTGTTGATATAGTCAAAATATATTATCCAGTCAAACAGTCTTATAAAATATCTAGTGGGAATCTTTTTATTTAGATTCTGTGTATAAGGGATGTATTTGGACATATTCATTGATATTTACTGAAATGTATTGTTTAAATTTAGGGGCATTTATGGTTACTATTGTTTCATGGATGAAGTTTTACGTTCTTATAACGTCTGTATTCTTTACGCCAAAGGCTTGGGATGTGGGACCTTCGGTGGCATGATTTGGGTACCAGCCATTTTAGGCCTAAGATCTGTTTGTGCCATCACTCAGGGGGACTGGGTTATTGTTGTGTTGTATCATGTTGGGTGCCATCTAGGCTTGGTCAAGACTGTTCGCGCACATTAAGCCTAGGTCTTTTGTACTGTTGTGTGGAACTCACGTTACTGTTACTGAATTTTAGTGATTGCACAAAAATACATGTAATTTATTTGTTGTGTAGGGAATATACCAATTCTATACTATAAATCAATCTTGACTTGATATTGAAATTCCTAGACATTTTATTACTTGTTCTATTCTAAACCACTAAAAAAAGAGACAAATGGACATATTCATAAAAAATTTAAATAAATAAATAAAGATAATAAAATAGAAAAGATAATACAAATCGATGTCAATTTTGACCAATTCCTAATAACTTAACTATAACTAATAATAAATAGAATTCAAACAAAAATTAGAAAAAAAAAAGAAAAACGAAACGAGAATTCTATTTGGAATCCCTTTTCTTTAGAGAGAATCCTCGGTAAGATTGAGATGAAAACAAGAGAATTTGCATAAGAGCAATAGTTAGTTTTAACTATAAAGTAAAAATAAATAAATAAAAAATAGGATTCTAATCGATGAATCTTGAAAGGAAACTAGATGGTTCGATCAAAAACAATTCTTACTTTAACTAAACAGTTATGAACGACTTAACAATTTCAAGTAGAATTGACTAATCCGGTATATTTTCCATGTTCATAAGAGTTCATCTATGTTTCTGCTTTACGAATATGATATTTTTTGGGCATTATATATATACTCATTTCAAATGTGCAAAACACTATTCACGCTAGGCACTGTAGCAAGCTACAGTGCTTGGGCCGGCCCTTTTTTTTTTTTTTTTTTTTTTTTAAATTGTTGGCACAAAATAGGGGAAATTTTTTTTTACAAAAGTACCGACGCATTCAGATAAAAAAATACCCGCGGTTACTATTCATCGGCTCAAAAAAAATTTATACCTGTGGTTACTGTTCATCGGCCCCAAAAAAAAAAAACTTTATACTCCCTCTTTCTTTTGTCAAAAATAAGAAGAAAAAAAAAATTACGTTTACGACTTTCTATCGGCCTGGGCCAAAAAATAAACTAAAAATATCCCCTTTATTGAAAAAAAAAATTTGTCATTTAATATGAGAAAAAAAAACAAACTATTAAACATGAGACCGAAGAAATTAACCGGAACAAAAAAAATGCCCCGTAATAACGCGCGAAAAAATAACGCCCGCAGCAACGCGCGGGTAATCTTTCCTTGTTTCTCATAATATCAAGTCTTATTCCTATTTTGGTACCAACCTAGGCAGTAGTGCAACGCCAAGGCGACACATGAAGAACCCCAGCAGCAAGCTACTGTGATGGGTTCTTCCCCCATAAAAAATAAGATTAATACCAAGTGAGCCGATGGCTCACATATCAGATATTAAACTGATAAGAACAGATACTACACTTGATCTTAGCCAAAAGGCCGAGAAAGGTATGATTATTTCAATCACAGGCCTCTGATTTTATACTCAACTCCCACTTGTCTACTTGGTTCACCTAGGCGATGTGGGATACTAAGGGTTTTTCAGATAATTAAAGTTTGCTGCACTGAGCACTTTTTGCACTCTTTTTTTACTTTGTTGCTGGATTGAGAGAAACCGATCCAGTATTGTTGACACTTGCATAAATAGGTATCGTTTTTGGCCACCAAAACATGATAAAGAACCATTCATATGATTGGTTCTTAAGTTTTACTTCAAGTTTATGTATGTTCTTTTCTGTAAATTTAGTAAGATGCACAGTGAGTATTGATGCTTTTATCTTCCATAGTGTTAAATACGTAATCTAGTGCGATGTAGGTCGTACAATGCTTGAATGTGGTGGCAATAGTCTTCAGCATTGTTGAATACATATTATATACCATTTATCAGAAAGAACTAAGAATTGACAACAATGAAATACTTTTTTATCCTAGATTACCTGACATTTTTTCATTCTTTAAACTGTAATTTGCAACATACATTTACTCGTTGATACTTGATAGAAAAAAGACACACATATACATTGTTAAGGCACTTAGATGCAGGATGAATTTGTTTATCAGTTTTATAAGTCAATTTCCATTGAAAAATGAATTGTGTCCAATATCAATAACAAGTTGATCGTTATAGCTATTAGATCAACTTTAATTTATTAAAAACAGAACAATTTGTATTATGTCCAGTATTGGAAGTAATATTTCTTAGTACTCAAAACTAACGAAGTCCCATTATCTTCCTGAAACATAAACAAAAGATAAACATCACCACGGGTGCTGCCACCAGTCAGTCCA
Source organism: Tanacetum coccineum (assembly GCA_026074375.1). Lineage (NCBI taxonomy): Eukaryota > Viridiplantae > Streptophyta > Magnoliopsida > Asterales > Asteraceae > Tanacetum > Tanacetum coccineum. The sequence continues at coordinate 14,218 of BQNB010021211.1, read as the reverse complement.
CGGACATCAGAGGTGGATCACGATGTCCCATAAGCAACGAAGGTGATGCCCATGTTTAAATTTTAGTCCTCACGTGTGAATTATTACACCTCCGTACAGCTAAGACAAGCATGTGTGGGAAGATTAAGCATAACTATTTTTAATATGATTAGAAAAACGAGTCTTGTAACAGCCTCAACCATTATTAAAGTAAAAAAACGAATCTTTGGTAGCAGCTTATTTGTTTCACCACACAAAAATCATATACAATTTAAGCTTTATTTCACACCATTAGATTCATTCTATCTTTATGGTCCATAGATAATATAGCTACAAGCACATAACCGTCAACTGATTCCATTTGTCAAATGTAGTTAGGACCCTAGACATGGTAACGCTCTCCTTAGTTTCGTGGGGAAGAATATACAGAATCTTACTTCTTTGAAACATATAAATTAGAAAAGAAAGATTTCAATGCCAAAAGATGACCCACAAATGAACTTAAATTACTTTTTTGCAATCAAAGTGTTGCTAGGCCAACTGAGCTTGTTTTGATCCATTACGCAAACTACCCAATTTGCCACTTATATACACAAGTCTCGAGAAGGTTATTTGAGTGTACGGTAAGCATTGCCATGCTTCTTCTAAACAGTTCATTATGAAGGTTACCACTAAAAGCTGATTTCCTTTATAGCATCTATCTGGTATCTTGCTACAAGTGTTCAATCTCTGCCACTAAAACCAGAAAAAAGAGAAAACAGAAAGTAGTGAGTTTAATGCGGGTGTCTTTGGGATTGAGCTTGTAACACAGTATATGCTTGAATGAGCATCACAAAATCTGTATCGATTGATAACAAATCATAATCATACCATGTTTCTTGTAGTCCAGTAGTCCCATATGTGCCATGTCTCCAATGTAAACATAGGCCATAACGCATCCATGGTATGCAAGTCCATATGTACCAAATTATTCATATTTTTTTACATGTCATCCTTAGGCAAGTTAGTGTTAGATTTTCAAGTTATCCTTTGTAAATTGCAATCATAACAAAAAACTGATACATACCAGTTTACTAATCATTATTTCTAGTTATAAATCATTGCGATTTTCAAACCGAGGGAAAGTTGTATGGTGGAAAACATAATTTTATTCATCACAGAAACAGAATTAATGCAATCAAATCAAGATGGGTTCTTCCCCCATAAAAAATAAGATTAATATCAAGTGAGCCGATGGCACACATATCAGATATTAAATTGATAAGAACAGATACTACACTTGATCTTAGCCAAAAGGCCAAGAAAGGTATGCTTATTCCAATCACAGGCCTCTGATTTTATACTCAACTCCCACTTGTCTACTTGGTTCACCTAGGAGATGTGGGATACTAAGGGTTTTTCAGATAATCAAAGTTTGCTGCACTTTTTGCACTCTTTTTTTACTTTGTTTCTGTATTGAGAGAAACCGATCCGGTATTGTTAACACTTGCATAAATCGGTATCGTTTTTGCCACCGAAACATGATAAAGAACCATTCATATGATTGGTTCTTAAAGTTTTACTTCAAGTTTATATATGTTCTTTTCTGTAAATTTAGTAAGATATACAGCGAGTATTGATGCTTTTGTCTTCCATAGTGTTAAATAGGTAATCTAGTGCGATGTAGGTCGTTCAATGCTCGGATGTGGTGGTAATAGTCTTCAGCATTGTTGAATACATTTTATATACCATTTATCAGAAAGAACTAAAAATTGACAACAATGAAAGACTTTTTTATCGTAGATTACCTGACATTTTTTCGTTCTTTAAACTATAATTTGCAACATACGCTTAGTGGTTGATACTTGATAGAAAAAGACACACATATGCATTGTTTAGGCACTTAGATGCAGGATGAATTTGTTTATCAGTTTTATAAGTCAATTTCCATTTTACAATGAAATGTGTCCAATATCAATAACAAGTTGATCGTTATAGCTATTAGATCAACTTTAATTTATTAAAAACAGAACAATTTATTATTGAAAACTAACGAAGTCCCATTATCTTCCTGAAACATAAACAAAAGATAAACGTTACCACGGGTGCTGCCACTAGTCAGTCCACGGACATCAGAGGTGGATCATGATGTCCCATAAGCAACGAAGGTGAAGCACATGTTTAAAATTTAGTCCTCACGTGTGAATTATCACCTCCGTACAGCTAAGACAAGCACGTGTGGGAAGATTAAGCATAACTATTTTTAATATGATTAGAAAAACGAGTCTTGTAACGACCTCAACCACAAGATGACCCACAAACGAACTTAAATTACTTTTATAAAAATGTTGAGAATGGAATACGAAGGAGACATGGTATTTTGCAATCACATATTTAACAAGTGTTGGCAGGCCAACTGAGCTTGTTTTGATCCATTACGCAAACTACCCAATTTGCCACTTATAAGTCTCAAGAAGGTTATTTGAGTGTGCGGTAAGCATTGCCAGGCTTCTTCTAAACAGTTAATTATGAAGGTTACCACTAAAAACTGCTTTCCTTTATAGCATCTATCTGGTATCTCGCTACAAGTGTTCAACCTCTGCGGCTCTGCCCACTAAAACCAGAAAAAAGAGAAAACAGTAAGTAGTTAGTTTAATGTGGGTGTGTTTGGGATTGAGCTTGTAACACAGTATATGCTTGAATGAGCATCACAAAATCTGTATCGATTGATAACAAATCTGGTCAATGAACCGTAGTTTTGCGTCACCTTTACAAATCTATGTACAGATTTCATAATCATACCATGTTTCTTGTAGTCCAGTAGTCCCATATGTGCCATGTCTCCGGTGTAAACATAGGCCATAACCCATCCATGGTATGCAAGTCCACATGTACCAAATTATTCATATTTTTCTACATGTCATCCTTAGGCAAGTTATAGTGTTAGATTTTCAAGTTATCCTTTGTAAATTGCAATCATAATAAATAACTGATATATAGCAGTTTACTAATCATTATTTCAAGTTATAAAACATTACGATTTCCAAACCGAGGGAAAGTTGTATGGAAAACAAAATTTTATCATCACAAACACACATAACTAATGCAATCAAATCAACTTTAAACTTGTAATTGGAGGGGTGCGCCAAGCCTAGGTAGTAGTGCAACACCAAGGCGACACATGAAGAACCCCAACAGCAAGCTACTGTGATGGGTTCTTCCCCCATAAAAATAAGATTAATATCAAGTGAGCCAATGGCTCACATATCAGATATTAAACTGATAAGAACATATACTACACTTGATCTTAGCCAAAAGGCCGAGAAAGGTATGCTTAGTCCATTCACAGGCCTTTGTTTTTATAGTCAACTCCCACTTGTGTGTTTACTTTACCTAGCCGATGTGGGATACATAGGGTCTTTCAGAAAATTAATTGTTATTGCACTTTTTTCTCCACTATTTTTCACACAGTATACTTAAGATCCGGTACTTATTAACAGTTAAATAAATCGGTATCGTTTATGTTAACAAAAACAAGATGAAACATTTACTGGTGGCTTATGGATTTGGATCAGTTTCCTTAATGTTGCATCATGTAACGCTTTCAAGACAAATAAGTCTATGCAAATATTATTTTCATCAATCAAGTGTGTTTCTCCTAACTTCTGTGTGGATGAGAGACTAATTTAGGTGGAGATTAATGTTCTTCCTCTCTGTGCTTGGGGTTTCAATGCGTTTAAAAAAGGTGGCGAGTGTTTTTGGTAAGTTTATGTTTTTTGAATGTGATCAAACATCAAGCTATGAGTACGGGTAGAATTTGCATTTCTATGAAACAAAAACACTTTTTACCAGAAGAGGTACAAGTTGTAATCAATAGGGAAACATTTACTGTGCAATTGCATGAATTAGGAACTTGGAGCATTAACATTGAAGATGATCTAGTTTCGGTTTCATCATCAGAAAGAAAGTGGATGTAACGACAAGGACAGTGGATGTAAAGACAAGGACATTTTAGCTGATGATTTTGTTGACGTGGCATCAGAAGAGAAGTGGGATGATTATTTGCAAAAGATGGATATAGGTAATGAGGGGGATATGTTTCAATCGGACGCGGAAAAAAAGAGTGAGAGTAACAAGAATGCTGAAATTCCACCACCACATATTAAGGATGATATTCAGAAAGAAGATCTTGTAAAGGTTGATGTTGAATCGGAAGCTAGTTGCCCACCTGGTTTTGAACACCTTAAAAACAAAGACAAGGTGAACCAAAAAATTCTTTATCATCCAAAACAAGCAAGTGTTCAACTTCTTTTGCTAAATACAGAAAGAAAGATATTAGGGGCATATCTCTAATACATGAGATGTCTCGAATGATTGAGGTAGGAGGTACTTTGGGTTATGATGTTAAAGGATGTCGACGATTGCTTCATAAAATGATTAATTGTATAGGTTTGTCCATGGTTGATAAATGAATGTTTTATCAGTTAATATTCGAGGCACAAAGAAACGGAAGAAACGTAATTGGATAAAAGTGTTATGTTTTAAAAACAATGTTCATTTTCTAGGAGTCCAAGAGACAAAGATGACGAGACTTGAATTATTCCGTCTTAAGTCTATGTGGGGTAATTATACGTTTGATTATGCTTGTAGTCTGGCTCAGGGTAGCTCAGGAGGTTTGATTTCTTTATGGGATCCAGATTTGTTTATGAAATTTAATATTTGGTGTGATGAGGCTTACATTATTGTGCAAGGTCAATGGAACAATTCGGATGGTGATTTCTTTATGGTTAACGTATACGGGCCTCAAGACTCTTCGGCCAAATCATCTTTGTGGTATAGAATTCGCGATTTCATGCATCATCATGTAGGAAATTACATTCTTTTTGGAGATTTAAATGAAGTTCGGGAAGAGTCAGAGCGGTATGGTTCTAGTTTTTCAAGGGGGAAGCTCAAGTTTTTAACTCGTTTATTGATGATGCATGCTTGATTGATTTACCTATAGGTGGAAGACTCTTTACGTGGATGAATAAGGCAGGTACGAAGATGAGCAAGTTGGATCGTTTTCTCGTGTTAGAAAATGTTTTGGATAATTATCCCGACATAAAGGTTACTGCTTTGGATCAATTATGGTCTGACCACAACCCGGTTCTTTTATATATCAAGAAACTTGATTATGGTCCTATCCCTTTTAAGTTTTTCCATTCGTGGCTTCAAAGACCAGATTTAGACGTTATTATTAAAGAGACATGGACTGATTTTTCGCATCAAAATGTTAGCACGAGGAGTCAATTTCATACTAAATTAAAAGAGCTGAAAAAGAAAATTAAGGTGTGGCATGCAAACGTTAAACAATCTGAACGCACTCGTCAACAAGAGGTTCTTACTTTGCTGAAGTCATTGGAGGAGAAAATTGATTCAGGTCGAGCCTCAAATGGAGATCGACAGGAACGGATTAATCTTTTACAAGAATGTGATGACCTTGAAAAAATGGCGGCTATGGACATGGTTCAAAAAGCTCGTATTAGATGGGATGTAGAAGGGGACGAAAATACAAAATTTTTTCATGGAGTGATTAAGCAAAGAAGACGTCATCAAATGGTTCAAGGTCTGATGATTGATGGGGTTTGGGTGTCGAATCCTAATGAGGTTAAGACGGCTTTTTTGAACTTCTATAAGGAGAAATTTCAAGCTCAGGATTCTTCAGTAAGTTTTTCTCCTATGACTTCCACCTTGGTTCTTGATGATTCTGATCGTGTTTTCCTTGAAGATACGATGAACACTGATGAGATCCGGGCAGCAGTTTGGGCGTGTGGCAGCAATAAGGCACCAGGCCCGGATGGTTTCTCTTTTCATTTTTTGAAAAAATATTGGGAGTTGATCAGTTATGATGTGACAGAGTTCGTGACCAACTTTTTTGATTCATGCTCAATGCCTTCGGGAGCAAATTCTGCTTTCATTACCCTTATCCCGAAGGTTGCTAATCCATTATATATTAAAGATTATCGTCCTATTTCTTTAATTGGGGTTCAATATAAAATCATTGCTAAACTTTTAGCAAATCGTTTATCAAAAGTTGTTCATAAAATCGTTAGTCATGAACAGTCGGCCTTTATATCGGGTCGTCAAATTCTTGATGGTCCACTTATGTTGAGTGAAGTTATTGAGTGGTATAAGAAACGGAATGAGAAGCTCATGATATTTAAAGTCGACTTTGAGAAAGCATATGATTCGGTAAGTTGTAAATATCTAGATTTCATTTTACAAACTCTCGGGTTTGGTTTAAAGTGGCAGAGGTGGATTCAGGTGTGTTTACAATATGCCAGGATGTCCATTCTTGTAAATGGAAGTCCTTCTTCTGAATTTTCTATTAAACGTGGGCTGAGGCAAGGAGACCCGCTTTCTCCGTTCTTATTTATCCTTGTTATGGAAGGTCTCCATCTTGCATTAAAAGATGCGGTCCAATCAAACTTAATTCATGGAACAAAGGTGGGTGCGTCTAATTTTCGTATATCTCATTTATTTTATGCAGATGATGTGGTTATTGTCTCGGACTGGAGCCCTCGAGACATGGGCAATATCATTCGAGTTTTGCAGGTTTTTTATTTAGCTTCGGGTCTTAAAATCAATATCCATAAATCCAATGTGTATGGCATTGGAGTGTCTTCAAACGAGGTAAGTGATATGGCTCGAGTCACAGGTTGTGCAGCGGGTATTATTCCTTTTATATATATCGGGTTACCCGTCGGTTCAAACATGAACCGTACAGCAAATTGGAACAAATTAGTAGATCTTTTCTGGTCCAAGTTATCGTCGTGGAAAGCTTTTCTCTTATCAATCGGAGGTAGGCTAACATTAATAAAATTGGTTTTGGGAAGTGTTGGCATCTATTACATGTCCATTTTCAAAGTGCCGAAAACAATTCTTAAATATCTAGAACGGCTTCGGGCAACATTTTTTTGGGGCAGGAATGAAGAAAGAAAGAAATTAGCTTGGATTAAATGGGTTAATGTTTTGGCTTCATTTGATAAAGGTGGTTTGGCAGTTGGAAGTTTGAAAGCCGTTAACCTTGCTCTTCTCCAAAAATGGCGTTGGCGGTTGGTCCATAATCCGTATGCTTTATGGGTTCAACTCATTAAAGCGGTTCATGGTCCAAATGCGGGATTTGATCAGAACGGGTGTCAATCTCACGGTTTATGGGCAAAGATTGTCGGGTCCATTAATCACCTCCATTTTATCGTTATTATTCCTATGGGGACGTTAAACTTAAAAGTGGGTTGTGGATCTCAGGTTCCTGGAAAGATACGTGGCTAGGGGATGGCCCATTAAAATTGCAGTATAACAGGTTGTTTCGGCTAGGTCGTAACGAAGATTGTTATATTAGTGATCGGATTTTAAATGGAGAGTGGTCTTGGAACTGGAGTAGAGAGGTTTTGGGTGGGTCGTAATACTTAAGCGTTGAATATGTTGTTGGCTGAGATTGGTAATGTTGAGGTTGGATCAGGTGAAGATTCATGGCAATGGGGTTTGCATAGTGATGGTTCTTTTTCTGTAGGGGTGACTAGGAAACACATTGATGATATATTTTTGCCGTCGATGATTACAAGTAAAAGATGGAACAAGGTAAACATTTTCATTTGGCGTTTACTGTTGGATAGACTCCCCCATCGTTTAAACCTTTCATATCGCGGGTTGGAAATTCCTTCGATTTTATGTCCGGTTTGTAATGCGAGTGTGGAATCTACCGATCATATTTTCTTTTCTTGTGATACGGCTGCAAATGTATGGCATAAAATTCGCAACTGGAGCGATGTTTCTTTGTCGCACTTGTGCTCAAATTCAGATTGGATCGAGTGGCTCGAAATCTGGAGCGCTTCAAACGCAAGAAAAGATCGGATGTATGTGATTATTGCTGCTATTCTTTGGTGGCTTTGGCATTATCAAAATAATGTTACATTTTGCTCTCAATCCATGAGGCAGTGTGACATCTTCGATAATATTCGTTTAGTTTCGTTTTCTTGGTTAAAATCTAGAGGCGTTAAAACTTGTAATTAGTCTGATTGGCTTAAACTTCCTTTGTAATTGTTTCTAGCTTCTTGCTAGAGTTTTGGTTTTTTTATATTCATCGCCGTTAAAAAAAACCGCACCCCCGCAAGCCGCCCATTGCCACTCAAGATCGGAAAAAATGTGTTAGCACAGGAACTCAGGACCAGACCCCGTGTAACTCCCCGACGTTGATGAAAAAGACGAAGCAACCAACAGTGAAAGCTAGCACTTTCATTTGTTGATTCCCGCATCAGAGACTCTAACTCAAATTTCCCTAGACTAAATCTTGGTTTTAATTACTACTTGGATTGGAACTTCATAAATGATTACCACTACTCAGGCTCTACGGGGAAGTACGACGCAGAACCCGAGCATCTTTAAGTCCCTACTACAGTGGGCGACGGTCCATACGTGCAAAGCCGTTGACGCAAATTGGAACTTAAACATTTAGAAAGCTCCCTAGTGGCATAGTTATTGTCTTGAACACAATCAGTCAATATGCCCCTCCATCACTAGAGGTGTCTATATCAGTTTCAGGAATTTGTTTGACGATGGATTTGTTAATCAGGAGTTATGATGATAACAAATCATGAAAATTTCAGATTCACAAGGATAAACTCAGTTATTTATATGGCTCTACCCACGGATTGCATTTGTGAACATTGAATGTCTTTGTATCTAATACAAACGATAGTTCTATGTAAGCAATTACTAATAAATAGGAACCAAAATTAATTTAAGACTCTTCTCACTCTGTGGCATATCTGTCGTCTTGGACACAATAAAAAGGTTAGAGCAAGAAACCATACGAAAATTTGGCAAACAAGATAATGACTTTATTATAGACTATTCATAATTTTTTAAACATTAGAGTAAAAATTATTATGTAAAAATTTCTTATTGAAAATTATTTATTTCAATTATACTAACAACTGTCTCTTGTCTATCATCTAGATAGTAATTAGTTATGTAGAAATATAAATCAATGATATATCTTCTAGATTATAATCTATTATCTATTGAATCATAACTGAGACCTTTTATATGGACACCTATACAATACGCAGAAATCTCCTAATCCAACAAAACATAGTGAATATATATAAAATCACCATTTAAATCTTCCCAGACCGAAAACACTGGGAACTTTACAATCAGACATACACCGAAATCCCACAACACTCTTTCACCTAACATACCAATCCCAACACAACCAGAAACACCACCGGGATCACCAACCACGAACACTCACCAACAATCAAATCAACACCGAAACCAATCTACGCACGCACATCGCACCACCACGCTATCACACCCCCTAACACAAAATACATACCATACAACACAAATAAATACGACTAACGGCACGACCGACTCCACAAATATCAAAACACTACCCCAATCCCCGCCCTATCACCAAAAATTAACCCATAACCTTAACACCTCCTCCACCACTCAAAACACCCCAATACTAGCAATCTACTTCCACAATCACCATCACAATACTTGCTTTCCCTAAAAACATTCTACTCTGATCGCTCCCACTCTCACAAAACCCTAAGACTACCCCAATCACGTAACACTTCCATACAATAAACCATCCCCTGCCTGGCTCACCTACCCCCCTCCCTACGCGAATTGATAACCCTCCAAACAGCCACTCCCAATAGCAACCCCGCAGATTCCAAACACAATTCATAAATCAAATCAACACCAGACAAACCCCACACTCAAACCAAAAAAAACTCAAACAAGCCCCCAAAGCTTGCCAACAAACTCAACCCAAATAACTCAAGGACCACCCAAACCACTACAAATCTCAACTCACATCTCAAACATAACTAACTAACAATCACCACACGAAAAAATCGCGAAAATATTTCCTCAAAACATTAAACCTTACTACACCCAACCTCTCCAACCCCAACTCGACCAACTGCCACCATAGGAAAACCATCAAGACACTAACCGCATTCACTCCACCGCCACAACCCACCCTGTAATGCACCGGCAACCTCACAACATTTCCAACTCCCCCGCGCTCCCGCCCGAATAAAGTCAGGCCCCAAAAGAAAATTACAAGACCATATCAAGCAACTACTACCTATACAATTACACTAGCCTATTATACAGACGCATTATGGCTTATGAATTACTTGCTGAAGACAATAAACATGAAAGTGTTCGAAACCACAAACCTTATTATGTTTACTTGCTGAAATATAAACATGAAGTGTTTGAAACCTTTAAGGTATTTCAAAAGGAAGTAGAAAACCAACTCGGAAAGATCATTAAGTCACTACGTTCTGATCGTGGAGGTGAATATACGAGTCAAGAGTTTTTGGATCATCTAAAGGAGCATGGGATTATTGCCCATCGTACTCCTCCCTACACGCCTCAAAATAATAGAGTGTCAGAGAGGAGAAATCGAACACTGCTAGACATGGTTCGATCCATGATGAGTCAAACTACTCTACCAAAGTCCTTTTGGGATTATGCCCTTGAGACTGCTGCACGCATTCTCAACATGGTTCCAACTAAAAAGGTTGATAAGACACCATACGAAATATGGCATGGGCAAGCCCCTAAGCTGTCTTACTTAAGAGTCTGGGGCTGTGAGGCATTTGTTAAGCATGATACACTTACCAAACCTGACAAACTTGATCCTAGATCTTTTAAGTGCATCTTCATAGGATACCCAAAGGAAACAACTGGATATTCTTTCTACAGCCCATCTGAGAAAAAAGTATTTGTTGCTCGGAATGCTAAGTTCTTTGAGTCTAAGCTCTTGGATCTAAAAGCAAGTGGGAGTGTGGAAGATCTTGAAGAAATTCAAGAAGAAGATACAAATCCTTCTGTAGACACTAGCTTAAATCATGAAGAGGATGATCAAGAAATTGATGAACCTCAAAGTGATATCAATCCCATTCGTAGGTCCACAAGGACACGCCGTCCCACAGATCGATTGTGTTTATACATCGATGCTGAGGAACATGAGTTAGGGGATCTTGGTGAACCCGCTAACTATAAAGCTGCATTGCTGGATCCTGAATCCAAGAAATGGCTTGATGCGATGAATGTGGAAATGCAATCCATGAAAGACAGTGATGTATGGGTCTTAGTTGAGCTTCCTCCCAATGCTAGAACCGTTGGTAGCAAGTGGCTTTTCAAGAAAAAGACTGACATGGATGGTGCAGTATACATCTTTAAAGCTCGTCTTGTAGCAAAGGGCTTCACTCAAACCTACGGGGTTGATTATGAAGAAACCTTTTCTCCTGTTGCAGACATTAGAGCTATAAGGATTCTCATAGCTATAGCCGCGTACTATGACTATGAGATATGGCAAATGGATGTCAAAACCGCCTTCCTCAATGGACATCTTTCCGAAGAAGTCTATATGGAGCAACCTGAGGGTTTTGTGAATCCAAAATATCCTAACCATGTATGCAAACTTAAGCGTTCCATTTATGGACTTAAGCAAGCATCAAGGCAATGGAATAAGCGATTTGATGATGAAATCAAGAAATTCGGTTTCACTCAAAATCCTGATGAGCCATGTGTATACCTAAAAGCTAGTGGGAGTTATGTCGCTATCCTAATTCTATATGTCGATGACATATTACTCATGGGAAACAACATTCCAATGTTACAAGATGTAAAATCCTATCTTGGAAGAAGTTTTGCTATGAAAGATTTAGGGGATGCTGCATATATTCTTGGAATCAAGATCTACCGTGATAGGTCAAAGCGGTTAATTGGTTTAAATCAAAGTGCTTACATTGAGAAAATCTTGAAAAGATTTTATATGGAAAATTCCAAGCGTGGAACGATCCCAATGCAAGAAAAGCTTAAATTGAGTAAGTCACAAGGTGCTTCAACGCCTGCTGAGAAACAGCGCATGCAGAATATTCCCTACGCTTCGGCTATAGGATCTATTATGTATGCTGTGAGATGTACTCGTCCTGATGTTGCGTTTGCACAAAACATGACAAGCCGATTTCAACAGAATCCGGGTGAAGAACACTGGACTGCTGTTAAAAATATTCTTAAGTATCTTCGCAATACTAAGGATATGTTTCTGGTATATGGAGGTAATTTGAAACGACAGCTCAGAGTTTCTTGCTACACTGATGCTGGATATCTGACGGATGCTGACAACCTAAAGTCGCAGACTGGATATGTGTTCGTTCTAAATGGAGGTGCTGTTGACTGGAAAAGTACAAAACAAAGTATTTTTGCAACCTCATCTACAGATGCTGAATATATCGCTGCTTTTGATGCATCGAAAGAGGCTGTATGGATTCGTAAATTCATTTCTGGGCTTGGCATTGTTCCCACAATTGAAGAACCCATAAGTATGTATTGTGATAATACTGGAGCCATAACAATAGCGAAAGATGATGGAGTCACTAAAGGTGCAAGACATTTTCGCTTAAAATTTCACTATCTTCACGAGACCATTAAGATGGGTGATCTAAAGATAGAAAAGATTGACACAAGTGATAATTTAGCTGACCCTTTCACAAAGGCTTTGGCATTCCCTAAGCATTCTGAATTAACTCGGAATATCGGATTGTTGCCAGCTAGTAGTTTCATGTAACTCTGTGTTTGATTAGTATTTGGATAATTTTGGAATTGTAAGACAGTTTTTAATTTTTGATGAATAAAGATACTTGGGATTTGTTTTCATTCATATAATAACTGTTATTCTATATTTGCATGTTTAATCCATGAATGATTTATCATTCTAAATATGTCCATTGTCGGTTATGGGAATATTATTATGTAAGGCAAATGTGAGTGTTGGTTATATTCTGTGAATATATGGATTTTTTCCCACCAAACTCATATGTATTCACAAAGGATGCATATTGGATACCCAAACCTTCGATTATTTACTTTTGGATCCATGTCATGAGTAAAATGTCAAAAATGGTTGATAAAGATTGTCCTTAGACTTGAGATGCAAGCAAGTTCTGTATGTGTGGATATCACTTTGTGATTATAGCCAAACGCTGTCCTGAAACAAGGTAGTTATAAAAGCTATTTTTCGGAGTGTATGTGAAGCAGCATCCACAACACTTGTAGTCAATAAAGGATTTGTTCCTCCATTTGATATGTGCAGAAAGATACCATTGGACCCTCTCCAGATTTAATCAGATAAATGAATGACTATTCCCAAAGGGTAATGCAAGATGATTCTTGATTACATTTGGTATATCTGAATTATTTCTATAACGAGAAACATAATGTTAAACTATATGGAATGACTTAGGATCCATATCCATGGTTTAACGGTATCTGTAACAAAGGGATGATTATAAAGCAAGAAATTTATAACCATTAAATAGCTGAGATGATTTTTGAAACTCTTATCTCATAATATTCCTAATGAAAAAATAATTGTGTGGGTTGCTAGACTTTGCCAATTATAGGTATAAGTGTTATGTGCTACTCCAACTCCCAAGTGGGAGCTGTTGGATTATGGTAGTCGGATAGCATGAATACATTACGAATATGTGAGCCTATTGGGGACACACACGTTAATACACGGAGAATATATTTTATACTTCACAATATTAAAACCACAGGGACTAAAACCGAACTACGACACAAATTTGTTATTGTCTTAAAGATGGAAACCGAATGGGATATTCTATTAAAGATCTCAGGTTCGTTTTTCTTTTGGATAATGTAGAGGAAAAGTGGTGTGATAAGTATAGGACTTGTAGTCTCCTATTCCTATCTTGACTAGGGTTACAATGTTATATAAACCCTTCACCCTAGCTCATAAAGCCACGAAAAAAGAAAAAACCTAATACATATTTCGGTCCTCTTTGTTCCCTCTCCAACGAATTCAACAAAACCCTCTAGTGGTTTTCGGTGCTTCATTATCTTCCTAGCTTGACGATTAAAGGTCGACACAAGTTGTTGTCTTGGTGTACTCTAGTTCGGCAGAAACAATAAACCAAAACAGGAGGTTTTCGGTTTATTAGATATTCAGTGCTAAGGTTTTTTCGGTTATTAGGGTTTTCATTAAACTCTAATTCGGTGTTTGTTTTTCGGTTACAAGTCAATAGTTTGTTCGATAATCGGGTTAATTATACAAGGGTTGTTCGTTTGTGAAGTTAAGCCTAGTAAGCTTAGTATATTCGGTTGACGTGATTGTGTGAGCAACCGTGGAGGCAATTTACGTTAATTGCTTTACTTGTTTTCT
>BQNB010021210.1:0-64526 GCA_026074375.1 Tanacetum coccineum | reverse complement strand
GATCTTTCTAGTGACGGCGTCAGAGAATTGAAGACGGCGCTAGGACGTAACCGACTTAAATCAGACCTAGAAGATTCTACTTTGTGACGGCGTCGCGACTACAACTGGATGCCGTCGTTACGACTTAAATCAGCCAAATGGTTCGTTCTCGAACCGTTCCTTCAACAATAATCCTTAAAGTTTTAACAATCAATCAAATCTCAAAGGATTAGTGTCCAACTTCATGACATCTCAAGATGCTAGATTGTCCAAGTTTGAAGCCGATTTCAAACAACAACAAAGCGAGATGACCAACAAAATCAACACAGTATTGAAGGCAATAACCGATCGAATAGCAAGAGCACTCCCTAGCGACACGGTTAAGAACCCAAAACTAAACATATCCATGGTTCGATCAACACTATCACGATACATCCTAAGCAACAAAACGACTCCCGCGATAGCATGGCTGAAGAAGAAGAGCGAGAAAGAGAGGGCGACCCCAAAGACACCAACACCATTGCATACTAATGACATCAAATAAAATTATATTTATACCATCATTTATCCTGAATAAATTATCCACTTTTATATAATTATTGCAAGAATCGTTACTTAATGGCTTAAAGTTATAAATTACAGTAATTACGGAGTGATTTGTGAAGACATGCTAAAAGGCGCACTTTTTGGAGCTTAAACGATGATATTTAAAGATTGCTTAATTCTACTCAATATGATGTATCCACAAAAGGAGATACGGCGTATTAGCGCCTGGACTTCACAAGAAAACGCGTATTCTTACTTCCTAATACGGCGTATCTATGTTTTCCCATACGTCGTATCCAGGTGGATAACTATTCAGAGATTTGGCGAATAATTATAATTTAGGAAGTTATATCTGATTGATTATAAACTTAGCGCGCACTCCAAGAAAAACACCCATATACGCCGTATTGACCTAGATCAATATGGCGTATCCAGTCTTTTTCAGACACTATAAATAGAGGCTCAAAAATGAGTTTTCGGTGTGCAAAATCGTATTCTCTATACCATACACATAAAAGACGATTTTCTGAATAAAAGAAGAGCAACCAAAGGTCAAGCATCAATCATGATTCCATAGAAGACACCGTGTAATTCCTATACTCTTGTAATCATTTAATTTTTGGTATCGTTCGGTAAAACGTTTAGTTTACCTTGGTTATCTGATCACGCATACCCTAAGGTATTAGCCATCTTAATGAAGGTTTAATGTTTGGTTTGTTTTAAAATCGATTTCTTAATTTATCTTTGAAAGTTTAATTATGTTTATCACATGATACTTGTCTACGTGTTTGAATATGTGACCTATCATTCAATTGGGTCTAGTTATGCCTAACAAGTGAACTAGATACTGGGATAGCTCTCCATATCGTGTTTTATATCATTGGACCAATAGGATCACAAATAATGTTCTATATTTGTTTTAAATTATGAGCTTAGTTGGACTGGCAGATGACACGTAATGTTTCAACAAGTATGTTCTTAATTAATTGATAAAGACTTGAACAGTGAACTACCAGTATATAAAATACCGTCAAACAGTAAGTGGGTAAAGTCCCGATGGGCTAGGGTTTAACAAGATCACCATTGCTTTAATCCCTAGATAGATTATAATTAAACTAAAAGGATGCTTTATGCGGATACGTTAATTGTGACAGGATTCAACGTGTCTAGGTCTTAGGATGATGTCCCGCCTAAGTCTTAAGAATTATATGCCGCTTCGAGATAAGAAATCATTGCACTAGATAAATAAACCAGCGTTTAATCGGATTTAATATGGCTAATACGGTTTTCTATCATTTGGCTTGTACCGCTCTTTTATCTTCTGATTATTTTCTTGCATGTTTATTGTGTTTAGAATTGAAAAGGCTCATGACCCTTATCTTGATATTTTCAATGATTGGATCATCTCTTGGCATGCTTCTAAAGAGAAAAAACACAGGTTCTATGTTATTACTATTCGGTTCTTTGGTTGGCTTTGGAGATACCGAAATAGGTCACGTTTAACTCTCAAACCGTTGAGGAAAAAGTGATTATTCGATATGTTTGTTTTCTTCTATTTACGTGGCTTCACAATTAGGGACCATTATGAAGTATCGTGGGAATGAATGGGGCTTATGTATCCCTTTCGAATCTCGCGTAATGGCAATGGTTAGAGCTGCTTTTGGTTTTTTCCTAAAGCTGGCGTTTAAGTTCGCTGGGTTGGCGTACCTGTACGCCAAGGTTTTTTCGTTTGGCATCTTGTTGGGTTCTGGAGGATGGTTCTTCTTTCTTCCTTCTCTCGGGAATTGTTTGGGTTTCATTCAAAATCTATCCCCGAAGTGATAACTGGTGGCTGGCCTCCGGGATGGGGGGTTTTTCTTTTGCCGAAGTGAAACCGATCCGTCGGCCTTCGTGTCAAAAGTTTTTTCATCCCTTTTGATTCCCTCGCAGTTAAAGTCTCGGGATTTTACCATTTTTTGATGTTATGTAATTCTTTTTGTTGACTCTATTGTACTTTAAGTTTCTAGCGTCTTGCTAGACTCTTTTTTATATATATTCCATCTTTGCCGTTAAAAAAAAAAGAATATTAAAATACAGATAGAATATAAGGTTAACGACTCGCTCTTATGTGTTCGACATTCCTAACACTACGAGCGAAGTCGTTAACGGTTTAAAAAGATTGAATGTTTAAAAAGGATTGAATCGGCTCAGTTAGTTTACTACTTGGGAAGATTGTTAGTACAGGTTCATCAAAAATTCTACCAACTTTCTAATAACAATGAAAAGAGAGGCAGCTGAGGACAGTAATGACCCCGATGATTATTGCTGACCATCTTCAAGATCGAAGGAAATTAATTTGATTACGGACGCCTTGTGTAAAGCATTCAATGACTTCAACTACCTCCTTGAAATTGACACGAATCTGTTTACTTTTGATATCCAAGGAATCAGGACTTACGAGGAATATGAGTTGAATAATACTGTGACAAGGGATCTTAAGGAACCATGGTTGGATAACAGGGTTCCATATCAACTATGTGATCATATATGTGAACCTTATAGTTTTAAGAATGGAATGACTAAATGGCCCACGTGTAGTTCAAATATTGATGGGTTTTGTAACGGTGGAGAGCTACCTAGGATGGTTCGGGTTGGAGGCATGACTTATTTCCAGGATCACAAGTGATATGATGAATTAGCTGATGGAAAACTGAAAGAAGAAACCTTAATGCACAAAGCAAAAGTTGAAGAATCATAAGGAAATGCGACTCCCGGTGTAATGAAATTCTGTGCATGGTTGATAAATAGTTTTGAGAACTTCCACGAACTAGACTATAATGTGCTAGTAAAGCTATAAGAATGTTGGTGGAAGATAAATGATCATGAAGTCACACCATTCGCTCGTTTGGAAAGTTATGGCCAGAAGACCATATGCAAACTTCAAAACTGAAAAGGCTCTGACCCTCATATCTGATATAACCGCAACTTTGGTAAAAATTTAATGACACAAGCAACACCGGTAACACTCAAGACAATCAGGGGCATGAAGAACACAAGGATGATCCCACTCATGAACCATCAGTCTGCAAAATCAAGAGATTTAAGATGATGAAGTACTCATTTAATGCTGATAAAAAGTACATTGCCATAAAAGAGTCCGAGTACCTCAACCATTCAAAGGAAAACCTTGACGCATATCAGGAACTTTTACGAATTATAGAAGAGGGATGGCTCGTGGCAACACCACATGATGAATAAAACAAAGAGATGAAAAATTTCTAACTTAAAAAACTAGTTGACCAAAAGTGCTTCTGGAGAGACCCAGTTGTTTTTAATTATTTGAATTTTAATTGTTTTATTGAGTCTGTCTTCCCAGACACTCAATACGGTGTATCGAACCCCTATGGATACGCCATATCGAACCTGTGTGGACGTTATCAGTCTTTAATTTCTGCATTTAATTTCTGCAAAACTTTAAAACATTTGTTTTTACAGGATGTAATACGGCGTATCCTTGGGTTTGGGATACGGCGTATTGACCTCCTGTCTAGTGTGTTTTCTAATTGATTTGACCTGCATTTGTTAACCCATTGTATAACCGAGATAGGTATTGCCACTTTTGTCTTCTAAACTTTTATGCAGGACCTTGCTGTAAGGAAATCGACGATATGGTATACTCTGGAAACGACGTGTGTTGAACTCGTATGAGCATTCTAAATCATCGTCAACACACTTTTCCTCAAGAACTCAAATTAGAGAATCATCCCAAGCAATATATCAGGGGAGTTCCTCGTTCTAATTCTATTTTCCATTTTCTTTAACTGTTTTATCTATACAACAAGGACGTTGTATAATCTAAGTAGGGGGGATGGAGAATTAGAACGCCTACTTGTCCTTTCTTTTACAAATAATATGCTATATGCTTAAATTATGTCAAATTTAATTGTTTTCTAGCATAACTTTTGGTAAAAAATTA
The DNA here is from genome assembly GCA_026074375.1 of Tanacetum coccineum. NCBI lineage: Eukaryota > Viridiplantae > Streptophyta > Magnoliopsida > Asterales > Asteraceae > Tanacetum > Tanacetum coccineum. The sequence goes on along the minus strand of BQNB010021210.1, from coordinate 60,046 downwards.
ACTGTTACAGGACCTGCGCAACTATAACCTTAATACCAAAATGTCGAGAATTAAGCCTATTCTATTTCCATAGTTTTACTAAAAATTCACAAAAATTATGAGTGTGTCGGTGATGTAGTGGACTTTAGAACTTGCTTGGTATATCATCGAGAACCTAACGATGAGTACTATGGACTTAGATGGAGTAACATTTTTAACTGGTAAATTTCTAAGAATACACCAAAAAGCCTAAATGTTGTAATATTAACTAATACACTGGTTAGTTAAATCTAGTGTAACCCTTTGCTTACTCTCACTAAAAGAGTAAGATCCCTTAGAAAAACCTGTTGAGCCATTCCTGTCTTTTTCACACCAAATGTCTATTTCGTTACACCTTAGCCTACCCTGTAGATTAAGCCTACTTAATCAAAGTTGCTAGTTGCTTTTGTGTAAAGTTTTGTATTTCCTGTGTCAAAGTGAAATTTTCTATCTCCGGTTAGGTCGGGAAATTGCACAATGCAATGGGAAAATATGTAGCTCGTGTATTTTGCTACTTTCGCGATTATGTATTATGTCCGAAGATGAAGTGTTAAAGGAAAAATTATCCGGATGAATTATGATTGTGAAGACGGTGAAATTGCATTGAGATTTATGTTATGAAAGAAAAAAAATGGAAAAATAGAAAATGCATCAAAAAAAGAGAAGGATGATTGTCCAAGTTTCTCTCTAACAATCCAACCCACATCTCACTTATTGTTCTTGGTTGATCTTAAGATTACTAGTATTCTTCACTTGTTGCTGGACTTCCCTCTCTGACCTTCCATAAAGACAAAAACTGTTCAGCTTGTGAGAAAGAGAAGCATCGTAGAGCAACATTCAAAATCAAGAAGTCATTTTCCATCAACAAGTGCTTACATCTCCTTCATATGGATTTGTTTGGACCTGTAAAACCTCAAACCATCAGCTACAACAAATATACCCTTGTCATTGTTGATGAGTACTCAAGATACACCTGGGTATTTTGCCTCAAGAAAAAGAGTGATGCAGCTAACTGTATCATGTCTTTTATCAAACAGATGGAAAATGTGAATGATCTCAAAGTAAAGGAGCTGAGAAGTGATAATGGAACCAAATTCAGAAATCACAAGCTTGAAGAATTCTGTGATGAAAAGGGCATATCTCAAAATTTCTCATCTCCTTGCACCCCTAAACAGAACGGTGTAGCTGAAAGAAGAAATAAGACTCTGATTGAAGCTACAAGAACTATGTTAAATAGTGCAAAACTCCCTAAATAATTTTAGGGAGAAGTTGTCAACACTGCTTGCTACACCCAAAATAGATCAATAATTGTGAAAAGGCATGGAATGACTGCCTATGAAGTGTTCGGGAAAAGATCTCCTGATATCAGCTACTTTTATGTGTTTAGCTGCCCTGTTCACATTCATAATTACAAGGACCACTTAGGAAAGTTTGATGAAAAGGCAGATGATGGTTTCTTCCTTGGTTACTCTTTAGTGGCAAAAGCCTTCAGGGTGTTTAACATCAGAAGACAAGAAATGGAAGAAACATATCATGTCACCTTCAGTAAAGATGATGAAGCTATCTCCCAATCCAACACAGTAGGTGATGCAATCAACTTTAATGAAAATAGATCTTTCCCTGATGATGAATTCCTTGAACCAAGAAATAAAGATACTTAATGCTCTTCAAATATTAAATACTTTCCTTTCGTACCTGGATATGAGGCATCATTACCCTCGACATCTTCCATCCCTGAAGCTGTCACACTTATACCTCCTCTGATGACAAGCTCATCTGAAGAAGTCCTTGAACCCTTTCTAGATTCAATCCTTGATCTTACTCATCCTGCAGACAACTCTGTCCCTAATGAAGATCATATCTCTGAAGATGAGGAAGACCTTGGTGATGCTAAAGATCAAAACCCCTATGAACCTGAAGCATCACAAACAATTCCACCACCATTATCTGATGATATCTCAAATCCTCATGTTGCTCAAGACAGATGGTCTAGAGAGAAACACATTGAGCTGGTTAACATCCTTAGTGAACCTCAAGCTGGGGTTACCACTAGAAGCAGAGTTATAAACTCTGAAGCTGCTTCAGCTCAGGAATGCCTTTATGTCAATTTTCTCTCCACTATTGAATCCAAGAAGCTAATTGAAGCTCTGGCTAAAGAATGATAGCTCATTGCAATGTAAGAAGAGCTGAATCAATTTGAAAGGAACAAAGTTTGGACTTTGGTTCCTAGGCCACATGGGAAGTCTGTCATTGGAACTAAGTGGATCTGGAAGAACAAAATGGATCAGACTGGAATTGTTACTAAGAATAAAGCAAGACTGGTTGCTCAGGGGTATAATCAGCAGGAAGGGATTGACTATAAGGAAACTTTTGCTCCTGTTGCAAGACTGGAAGCAATCAAAATCTTTCTTGTGTATGCAGCTTACATGGGCTTCAAGGTATATCAGATAGATGTTAAAAGTGCATTTCTGAATGGAAAGATTGCTGAGGAAGTGTATGTTGAACAACCACCTAGGTTTGAAAACAGTGAATTTCTAGACTATGTATGCAAGTTAGACAAAGATCTTTATGGGCTAAAACAAGCTCCTAGAGCATGGTATGAAACACTGTCTACATTTCTTATTCAGTACAAGTTTGTCAGAGGTACCATTGACAACACTCTTTTTACTTATAAAACTAAGAGTGATGTCATAATAGTTCAGATATATGTGGATGATATCATTTTTGGGTCAACAAGTGATAAGATGAGTAAACAATTTGCTAAACTTACTACCAAAAAGTATGAAATTAGTATGATGGGTGAACTAGCGTATTTTCTAGGTTTTCAAATTAAACAAGATTCCAAAGGAATCTCCATTTTTCAAGAAAAATATGTTAAGGATTTACTTAAAAAGTATGATATAGTTGACTGTGCATTAGTGAAATGCCCAATGCTTCCCCCAAACAACTTGGGCCCTAATGAATCCGAGATCTCTGTAAATGAGACTTTGTTTAGAGGCATAATAGGGTCACTGATGTATCTAACATCTAGCAGACATGATATCTAGTTTTTCACATGTCTATGTGCTAGGTACCAAGCTAACCCCAAGGAATCCCACCTTGTAGCTGTAAAAAAAATTCAAGTATCTAAAAGGAACTCCAAGTTTAGGTCTCTGGTATCCAAAAGGATCAGGCTTTGATCTCAAGGCTTACTCAAACTCAGACTACATTGGATGTAACTTGGACAGAAAGAGTATCGCGGGTGGCTGTCAAATACTTGGTGGGAAGTTAGTATGTTGGAGTGCAAAGAAGCAAAGCTATGTGGCTATGTCATCAGTTGAAACTGAGTATGTTGCTGCAGCTGGATGCTGTGCTCAAGTCCTCTGGATCAAAAGTCAGCTGGTTGACTATGATGTTCTCTATAATAAGGTGCCTATATTCTGTAATAATACTAGTGCCATTGTCATTTCTAACAATTTAGTTTTACACTCTAGAACCAAACACATTGACACCAGGTATCACTTTATCAGAGACCACATTTTAAAAGGTGATATTGAACTTCATTTTGTACCTAATAATTTACAACTAGCTGATATTTTTACCAAACCACTAGCTGAGCCTAGCTTCACTAGACTAGTCGCTGAGTTAGGTATGCTCAATATTGACAAAATGGTCTCTGATAAGAAAACGATTTTGAGTGAGCCTCTGATTTGAATATTAAATGTTTTTCTGAGGGAACTTAAATGTTTTAAGGTAACTTAAATGTAACTATAAAGTTTAGAAACAAACATTCCTAATATTTAATCCAGATTTATTTAAACGGCTACCAACTTTCATGAGAAACGGGGGATTTTACAGTGCACAAAAAGGCAATGGGCCCATGTTTTGTGACAGTTTTACCACTATGCATTTAATGCGGAATTTAAACTGTTTTATTTTTCAAAATGAATAAAATAATTTGAGGTATAAACTTTACTTTTCCAAAATACACACATCACTTTTACCAAATCCAAACCCTAAAAAATCTTCAAAACCCTCAAATCTTCTTCATCTTCTTCACAAACACCTTGCAACAATCATGTCTTTAGAATTAGCATCCTCACAAACCTAACAACTCCTTACACCTTCTTCCATGGTGAACTTCAAACACAACAATTGCATCGTCACCTTCAACAATGTCGTTGCATTGTTAGAACACCCTAACCCACTTTATCAACCTATGCTCAGTTTTCTATCAAACTGTAGCATCTGTACTGCCCTTACCAAAGAACCCTCCGCAATGTACGTAGAATATCTCAAGGATTTTTGGTACACCGCAGAGGTGGATGATGCAACCAAGGACATTTAGTTTTCATTATCTCTTTTTGAAAACCGACTATCCTTCACCCGTAATGACTTTTTCTTTGCTATCAGACTCACCGATAGTGAGACTGTTATGCCCCTACCTTCCAAGGGAACCATTAGGGCTGGGTTGGCCACTTTGGGTTTGGCTGACAAAGACAAACCATCTTTCACCTCCGCTGAACTTGTCAATTCTTTACCACTAAAAATCATATATTTTTACCCATTTGGAGGATTTTTAGGCAATACATTGTCAAGTGCATGGGTGGGATGCAGGGGTCTCATGACCAAATGAATTTGAATCAACAAACCATTGCTTACTGCTTGATTTTTGGTCTGGAAATTAATATTGGGGAAATCATTTTTACTGATCTGGTTCACAAGCTTCAGAATGGGAAAAAGGGTAGGGAGGCAAATATTTGTTACAAAAGATTTTATCTTTGGTTTTTGAAAAACTTCTGGGTGATAACTACCATGACGATTCTCTTACAGTTTCAAAACCATACCATATCTCAGCTACTTCTTTTCAGACCCCATCAGCATTTGAAGTCAGTTTGACTTCTCATATGTTGAAAGTAGCTAAACTTTCAAAGAAGCCTAAAGAGTTTTTTATCCTTCCCTCTGAGGAAGTGAATACTAAAGAGTCCGCTGATAAGTCCCAGTCTGGGACCAATGTGCAGCCTCTCTCTCAGCCCAAAGCACCAACTGCTAAAAGACCAAGGAAAGAGAAAAACCCATCTTCGACCCAACCAATGGTTTTACAATCAAGCAGGAGTATTTCAACTTCCTCTCCACTAACCACCCATCTTCAGCATGCTGAGGAGTTTGTGGTCACCGCTGATGCAACCAAGAGTCTAGATGCCTCCAAATCGGCAGAGGTGCAAGGAAACCAGCCTAATACCGCTGATGCCGAAAAGGTACCAGTAATTAAATTTAAGGGCCACTGCAAGCAACCACTCTCAATATTCTCTAAGAAAGAATGGTGAAGTTAAGGGCTACCCTCGACCTATTAGAGTGTCTGTGTCTGCATTGATATTTCAAAATCTTCTTTACACTCTGTGTCTACACTCAGGGGATGATACTGAAAGGTTAAAACGCCTGATGTTTGACCCTGAAAACTCTGACTTTGCTAGGATTAACCTATCTAGTGCATGAAAGTTGACCTATGTACGAACTGTAATCACTCAAACTTAGAGGTCTCTTAAATCAAACGAAAGAGTCCCAAAAGTCCATTCTTTCTCCTTCTAAATTATAAAGGACTTTTGAGGGTACTGGATAATCACACCCAGTCTTCTCAGGGGCAGCAAATGGCAATCCTCAACCTCATTACAAATTCACAATGTTTAACTAACAAGTTTATGCAGGTACTAGACCAAATTGTTAAGGAAAAGGAAATAGCTGGGGAACACTCTCTAGATATTCCCATAGTTAGGACATTGTTGGATGATACTGACAAACAAACCAAGGATGATGAACTAACACTAGAGAGCCCATTTGATATTGAGTCAGAGATCAAGTTCATCAAATCCTTCCAAGCTTCCACCATCTATGACTCTCATAACATGCAATTAGAGGCTGGTCTAGTTTTTGCTACCAACATTTCCTTCATGAGCTATGGACCCACTGATATGACGCTAGATAATGTTGTGTCCAGCTCTGAATTGAGATCCATGCCAGATGATGATTTGCAATCTGTGTCAACTTTTGATTCTGTTAAGTCTGGTGATGATGTAGATGTTGATATGGCTGACTCTGAGTACATATCCAAAGAAGGCACAACTGATACATTTCTAATTGCTTTCGTTGAATTTCACAACTTATCAGGACATCTGGATCATGTCTGCGAAGAAGTTAGCAATCTTCACTCCATGATTTTCTGATATGGAATCTTCCATCCTCCAATCAGTCTCTGGTGAAATCAAGAATTATGTGCCAAGTCTTATTAGCAATGCCCTACAAGATCAGCTTCTTGGACTCCTTACTGATGCACTTAAAGAATGTCTCCCTTCCATCCTTAAAGATTCCCTGCCAACTCAGTTGCACAAGGCTGTGGTCAAGCCCATGAACAAACAGTTTAATATCTACTGTACAGCTGAGAGTGAACGTTTTGTTACTCTTCAAAAGGCACTTACCAAAGTGCTTAATTGTGAAATGGGACAATTAGTGACATCTAAAGTTCATTCTGGAATGCAAGAAGTCAGAGATGATATGAACTCTAAGAGCAAATATCTAGGGAAATACTGTCTGGATGTTCAGAGTATGCAAACTCATCTTAACAATATTCAGGGTCTTCTTAAATTAGCAGTGATCATTGATGATACTGCTGAGGAGGAGAAGAAAAAGAAGGATAAGGATGCAAACCCCGCTACCACTCAGGGGGAGCATTAGTCAGTTGAAACAATTCTTTCCTCTGAACTAATAGTCGAAATTCAGGGGGAGCAACCAGCTGATCAAGAGGTTACTAACAAAGAATTAACTCCCCCAGTCTCGGATGATAAGACAAATGAAAGAAAAGACTTGGTTGTTCATAACTCAGAGGAAAAGAAGTCAGAAGGAATAATCTCAGTGGTTGAAGATTCAGATGAGGATGACCTTGACAAGCAGCCCTTATAAAAAAGATTCAAAATCATGACTCATATTCCTGATATTCAAAATCCAATCCCTCTAAACTCCTTTGTCCCAGAGCATCTTCTGAAGCCAGAAGAACAACAAAAGTGTTGAGGTAAATTTACGTGGGTTGCTTGAGCTTGATAAAAGTGACATCAACGATAATGAAGATCGAGTTCAGCTTGGTTCCTATGGAGCATAGTCCTTCGTCTCCTAGCTAAAAATAAGAAAGAACATCGTTAGCTCACCCCGGGGTTTGAGTCCGAGACCAACTCCGACATGAGAGTAAATACCATGATCTTGAGATAAATGTGGAGAATGTAAAGTATGGTTCAAAAAGGTGTTGTGTGTGTCTTGACTCGAGGAAATAAGTTCTCCCTTTATACCAATTGGGATTCGCTACAAGACATAACCATAGGGCTCTCTCTTGGTACAACTTGTCGGCTACGTGTCCTTCCAAGGACAGTGGTCCTTCACAAGGACTGTACCTTTGTCTGATTGTCCTTTGATACCGCTGCATTAGGATAGAGCTAATAATTCTGGACCTGATATGTCCTTCGACATACAAGCTTGACGTGTCCTTCGACAAGTCAGCTTCTCCGGAGCATTTCTTTGGTTTTAGCCCGTGCTAGTTTAACAGCAATATCTAAGCTACTTTCTTTGTCCAGATCTTTCGGAGGAGACTATACCTCATCATGTCCCCCTAGTTTAGTATGAATGCCATTTAGGCTTTCGTGCTAGACTCATCAATTTGTAATTAAGGACTAAGATGTATTCTACCTCTTTCCCCCTCTCTTTTTTTACTGCGCTTGGAGGTGTGGCTCATCCATCTCCACTTGGTAAAAGCTTACGTGTCGTCATCATGTGGATCGTTTTCCTTCATAATTTACTAGGATTGCATCATGCTTACGTGCTGACGATTGATTTTCTCGGAGCCACTATAAATAGCTTTCCTTTGTTTTCACATTTTCACTTTTTAATTTTTTTTACCCCTACTGTTGCTTCTCATTCTCTTTGCCTCAAGGTCCGGTTGCTTGTCGCTGCATCTCCTTTTTTTGAAAGTAGTTACTTTCTCTCTCTTCTTATTCCTATTTTCCCGCCATGTCTAAAATGATATAAAAGACCGTATTTGTACCCTTTCTAAGAATGATTTAAAAGATTTGGTGAAGACTTATTATATACCACTAGATCTTCATCCTCGTTTGCCTGATCCTGGGTTTACCATGGATCGTCTTCCTACTGATTCTATAGGCATTTACTCTGAGTTTCTCTAGTTTTTCGGCTTTCGTGTCCCTTTTTCCACATTCCTTTTATCCGTGCTTAAATATTTCAAAGTGCATATTTCTCAGTTGGTCCTTTTAGGTTTGAATAAGGTGTTGTCATTTGAGGTTGTGTGTCGCGACTTAAATATTTTTCCAACTGTTACTTTGTTCTGTGTATTTCAATGTCTTTGCAAACAAGGGGATTGGTTTTCTTTCTCTAAACGTCGTAATACGGAGGACGTTTGCATGGATGATGGTCCTTCAAGCCTGAAGAAGTGGAAGGATAAGTTTTTCTTGATAGATCGTAGAGCCATTCCAGACTATCTGACATGGAGACATTCTTGTTCCTGTGTTTCGGATGATCTTCCTTCTGATGGTTATGACCGGAATGATGTCCAGCGACTATGTGCTCGCTTGATTTATCTTTGTGGGATGAGGGAGGAGGTCCTTGTTCGTTATGGGTTGAGCTTTGTGTGGTTTAATAAAGAATGTGATCCATTATTCTGAAGGATTAAAGATAATGCTGGTAGGTTAGGGGGTTATAATTTCCGTTCCTTGTTTGTTGTTCCTTTTGGTATGTGTTTGACTGATTTTTGTCTTTCGTGCAAAGATGAGCATCTATGATTTTATGACTCTTCCTTCTTGGAGTGATGCTAAGATTGTTGAGGAATCCCATCATCTTTCTTTGCCACTTCTAGAGCGTGTTCCATCACATACTATTACGCCAGCATCAGAAGGTGCCATTATTCCGTTGCCTACCCTAGATGAGATTGCTGCTTCTCTACCAGATTCTCGCCTTGCCAAGAAGTCAAAGGGTCCTTCTCAGGCTAGCCGGCCATTAAAAAAGAGGAAGTTGTTGAAAAGAGCTTTAGAAGCTAGTTCTAGTGCTCTGGAGTTGGATCAGGCCGAAGGTGCGGATGAAGCTAACTTAGCCGATTTATGTGCTGAAATTAAGGATAGCTTGGAGAGGGATGAAGGTGTTTCTATGAGGGTTGTTTCGGCCCCTACACCGTGTCTTGGTAAGAGGTTGGGTGCTCCTCTTTCTATAGTTGTTGCTAGTGTTTCTGAACCATCCCATATTGGGACTTCGGCCCCTACTTGTACTTCTGGCCGTAGTCTTTCTCTTGGAGGTATGATGTGATTTCCTCCTTTTTTTTGTTTTTCACCCACTTGATGTTTTTGGCTGAGTTGTTTTGTGGATTTTTAGGTGTTGTTGCTAGTGGTCGTGTTGGGAAGTCCATGACTCAGATGGGTGAGGTTATGCGTCGTCAAATGGATCCGATGGATTGTTTGTCTCGGAGTGCTCTTGCTCGCGATGTTGAGTATGATCAGATTCCGGATGACAATTTTGGCACCGTTACTCATGGTGAAGAAATTGATTTGACGCTATTTCCTCTTGCTCTTGGTCCTTGTCACATGCCTTACCCGTATGAAGGTGTTTCTTCTCCATTGTATACTAGAGAGGAGTGGAACGGACCCCATGTACCGAAATGTAATATTTTGTGTAAGGACATTTTTAAGGATCCGGATGTATGCTGGAAGGCTTTAGATCAGACGATTACACCTGCTGAGCTCAGGAGGACTAAATCTTTGCTTTTATTGGAGTTGTCAAATCGTGTTAATGCCCTTAGTGCTCTGTTGGTTTCCAATGGTTATGAGTTGAACTCTCGTTATACCAACCTAGTTTCATCTAGGGCCCATCTTTAGGAGAAGCTTGATAAGAAGAAAGGGGATGTTAAGTTGCTTCGTTCGGAGGTTACTTCCTTGGACAGTAATCTTGAGAATTTGCAAAGAGGTTGTGATGCTTTGGGTCAGGAGAATAGGGAGTTGCGTTCTCAGAGGGATGCTGATTCTAAAGAGGTAAGGAAGCTACGGTCTCAACTTACCGATGCTAAAACTACTTCTGCAAGTTTATCAGAGGAACTAACCCAGACCGATGCTAAGTTATCGGAGCAAGCTCTTACTGTGAGAGACCTGCATAATGAACTTGTTCTGGAGAAGTCCAAATCTCAAGGATACAAGGATGCTATGGATGGTTTAAGGGAGGAGGTTACTCAGTTTGTTGGTTCTGGTGTGGAGAGTCTTGTTCGGAAGTTGTTGTCGAGTGATGAATTTCATGCTGCTCTTGCTCGTGTTGCATTTCTTAGCATAAATTATGGTGTTGAGAGGGGGTTATGCATGGGGCGTACCGATGTTGAGTTTGAAGCAGCTGTCCAGAAAGTCTCTAACTTCTATGTTGGTGCTAAGGCTGATTTTGACAAGGCTTTAGATGACTTTCCTACTACCCCTTTTCCTTTTCTTAGCAAGATTGCTCCTGCCTCCGAAGGTGGTCTTTCTGATGTGGCCCAGATATTGCCGGACAAATTTGTTCGTTCGGCCACCTCAGTTGCCGTTGCTCCCTCCAGTGCTAGTGAAGCTCCAGAACAAGTGCCTCCTTGACCATGCTTCTTATAATTTAGCTGCTAGTATTTAGACTGACCTTTATTTTTGCTAGATTTTGCCAACTTTGCTAGATATGTAATGTTTCGAATACTTGATGATGGTTTTGTTACTATCACCTCTTTTGATGGTGCTTTATTTTGCACCCTTTCGGGCCGATTTATGTTATCATGTGCCTTTGTCATTTCCCTTTATGATGTTGTGTCTACCTTACCTATTTGTACCATTTTTACATAGCACATTTATGTTTGTCCTTTGTATTTGTTTGTTTCTTAAGACGCGGCAATAAGTGCATATCCATGCAGAGTATTAGCCAACTCTTTGCGTTTTAAGCATACATACTTAGACAATTGTTATTAGAATCTATATAGCTATATTTCTCCATCCGATGTAGATATTCATCAAAGAGATTTCGTGGGAGGGGGAAGACTTTGTGCTTCCACCCTTCCACTGGCGAACTTATGTGTTTCTTTCTTTCACCCCTGTTGTTGCTTATTATTTCATCCGGAGGTAGCGAACCATCCTATTCCTTTATGTTTTCATGGATTCAAAAGTTGTTCTTTCATATCATCATAAAGATGTACATTAGATTCGTTGCTTCCGATGTAAAATACATGTTTTTTCGGAGAGTTTAGCAACAATTTTCTTCCTTACTTCCTATTACATATTCCTTAAATTACTAGAGTGCCATGTGCGTGGTATTTCTGCACCTTTCATAGACCGGAGCTTGTAGGCACCCGTGCCATATGTTTCAGTAACCTCATATGGTCCTTCCTATTTTTATCCAAGCTTGCCCGTGTTCTCTATTTTTGATAACTCATTTTTTCGAAGGACAAATTCTCCCACCTTGAATTGCTTATGATGGACTCGTTGATTGTAATACCTTTCCACTTATTGTTTTCGTCTCGCTTCTCTAATTGTTGCTATCTCTCTCTGTTCTTCGAGCAGGTTTAAGTTCATCCTGAGTGCATCCTCATTTTCTTCATCGGATCTCCGGATTGTTCTTCTTGTATGGATGCCTATTTCTGCAGGTATAACTGCTTCGGTACCATATGCTAGTCTAAATGGTGTTTCCTTGTTACTCATTTTGGGTGTTGTCATGTGTGCCTATAATACATTTGGAAATTCTTCTACCCATGCTCCTCCTTCTTGATGTAGCCTTGTTTTGATTCCTTGCATTATGCTTCGATTGGCCCTTTCCATAGCTCCATTTGCTTGGGGATGATATACCGATGTAGAGACGAGTTTTATTCCTAGTCCTTCTGCCCAAGACTTGAATGGGTCGTTAATTAACTGGGTTTCATTGTTTGTTATGATGGTGGCTAGTAATCCGAACCTACATACGATGTTATCAAATATGAAGTTTTTGACTTGTCTTCCTGTTATGCTAGTTACAGCCTTAGCCTCTATCCATTTGGTAAAATAATCAACAGCTACTATCAAGTACTTGACTTTGCCTGGAGCCTCAGGAAAAGGCCCAACAATGTCCATTCCCCATTTTCGGAAGGGCCACGTTGAAGTGACGGAGATCATGTCATTTTTTGGCAGCTTTGGTACGGGGGGGTATACTTGACATGAGTCGTAGCTTGATACTTCATTGTTGGCGTCCTGATGCATGCTTGGACAAAAGTACCCGACATTCATGGCTTTATGGACTGCTCTCCTTGGTCCGTCAGGCATCCCACACGACCCCATGTGTATTTCCTTTATAAGATATTTGGCCTGATGTGAACCTATGCATCAGAGTAGCGGCCCTAAGTATGATTTTCAGTACAAAACTCCTTCCTCTATGGTATAGTTGCATGATTTTTCTCGAATTGTTCGTGCTTCGGCAACATCTTCTGGTATATTTAATATACTCTTGGATCGGTGTCATCCAAGTTCTTGTTGCTTCTTCAACGATTGTATTGACTTCTGCCGTATCCATCGATCGTTCATTGAGTTCCTCAATCAGCACTCCTTTTGTTAATCCCCTACATTGCACTGCTGCAAGCTTGCTTAGAGCGTCCATTTTTTTGTTATCTTCCCTTGGTATGTGGCTTATCTGAAAGTTGTTGAAGCTACGGATCATTTCTATGGCTTTTTCCTTGTACTTCTTGGTTTTTTCACCTTTTGCTTCATATGATCCTTCCACCTGGCTTGCTAACAACTTTGAATCTAAAAATGCGTGCATTTTTTCAACCTTCATTTTTGCTGCTATTTTTAAACCTGCCAGCAGCGCTTCATATTCCGCATCATTGTTTGAGTTGGCAAAGTTTAATCGAAGAGCGTAGGAATATTTTGCTCCTTCCGGATCTATCAAGATGAGACCTACTCCGGATCCGTGTTCATTGGAGGCTCCGTCAGTATATAGTTTCCATATGTCTGCTTTGGTCCCCAAATTTTCGGGTGTTTTGGCTTCTGGAGCTTCCTACTCTTCCCCGCTTTTTCCTTCTGCCAAAGTATCGTTCGGCCCACTTGCTTTTATTTGTGTAGAGATGTCCTCTGCCATTGTGTCTGCCAAGAAATCGGCGAGCACTTGTCTTTTTATCGCGCTTCTTGGGGCGTATTGATGCCATAAGCTTCGAGCTCTATTCCCCACTTAGCCAATCTTCCCGTTGCTTCTCGATTGTTTAATATTTGACTTATGGGTTTGTCTGTGATAACCTTGATTGTATGGCCTTGGAAATACCTTCTCAACCATCTAGCGGTATATACTAGTGCTAGAACTAGATTTTCCATCGGCGGGTAATTAATTTTGGCACCCTGCAGCGTTCTGCTTATGTAATGGATTGGGGCTTGTTTCCCTGTCTTTCCACTAATAAAACGGCGCTGACTGCTTCGCTGGCCGCCGATAGATAGACCATGCGTTCTTCTTCTTTCTTTAGAGCCGTTAAGGTTGGTAGCCCCGCTATCAATTTCTTCATTTCCTAAAATGCTTCTTCAGCCTCTATTGTCCAATGAAAGTCCTTTTTGTTTGAACACCTATTGAGAGTGTCTAGGCAGGGTAGGGCTTTTTCCGCTGCTTTAGAAAGGAATCTGTTTAAGGCAGTAAGTTTGCCGAGCCGTTGCATTTGTCTTAGGTTGGTGGGTGATGGCATGTTTACTATGGCCTTTGCTTTCTCTGGATTTGCTCTGATTTCTTCGGAAGTAACTATATATCCCAAGAATTTGCCTTCCTTCATTCTGAAGAACATTTTTTGGGATTTAGCTTCATGTTTACCTTTTTGAGTGTCAATAATGTTTCTTCAATGTCCTTTATCATTTCTAGTTTTGTCTTACTTTTGATGACCATGTCATCCACATATGCCTCCAAGTTCCTTCCTATTTGTCCTTCAAAGATGGTGTCGACCAATCTTTGATATGTTGCTCTGGCATTCTTTAGTCCAAAGGGCATTTTTGTGTAACAAAAGACTCCTTTATCGGTATGGAATGCTGTTTTCTCTTCATTCTTTTTGGTCATTTGTATTTGGTCGTATCCCTTGTAGGCGTCTAGGAAGCACTTGTACTTGAACCCCATTAGGGATTCGATCTTCCAGTCGATCTCCGACAGAGGGTATCGGTCTTTTGGACATGCTTTATTTAAGTCTTTAAAGTCGATGCATATCCTCCAGCTGTCGTCTGGCTTTTTGACTAGGACAGGATTGGCTACCTATGTGGGGTATCGTACCCTTCTAACTATTTCGGCCTTAAGCCATTCTGCCACTTCCTCTTTTACTACTTTTCTTTTGTCCGGAGCTATGCTCCGTTTCCTTTGCACCCTCGGCTCTATGTGGGGGTACGTCTTGAGTTTGTGTTCTGCAATGAAGCGGGGAATTCCGGTCATGTCTGCCGGAGTCCAAGCGAAAGCATCGGCATGCTTCCATAATATTTCGATAAGTTCGGATCTATACTCAGTAGACAAGTTTCCTCCGATGGTAATGGTTTGATCCGGATAGTCGTCATGAATGACCACCTTCTCCGGAGGCTTGCTTTCGAGCGACCTTTCAGGGTGTTCGTCCTTTCCCTTAATTTTTTCATATGTTTGAGTGTCTTTCCTAGGTGGGCTGGGTGGCGGTTGTGCGGTGCCCTCGGGATCTCCTTCTTTGTTTGTCTGCCCTTGACTTTCTTCTCTGCCCATGTTGATCGTTCCTTTGGAATCCGATGTTTAGAAGATGACCCTCTCTTCCTAGGTCGGTCCTTGTGCTTCTTCCATCCTCCGACATTCGTAGAGGGTTTCTTTCTAGGTTGTCACTATTGCGATCCTGTTGGCGGTGGGACATTTTATCATTGAGTGGATAGTGGAGGCTATAACTCCTAAGCTTCTTAGACTAGTTTGTCCTAATATGACATTATAACGGGAGTGGCTTTTAACGACTGTAAATTCCATTGGTATAGTTCGGAGCCTTTTCGATTCTCCCATAGTCACATTTAGGTTGATGGTTCCTATTGGGTAACTTACTTCGCCATAAAATCCCACCAACGGCGTTCTGGACTCTTTAAGCTTTGCCTTTGTTTCAGCTCTTAAGTTTCGAAAACAATGCTCATACATAACTTCGGAGGAACTTCCTCCGTCAACATAAATCCTTCGGACCAGGAATCCTTCGATCAGTGCTTCAAGTATTATGGGAGAATTGACCAGCTGACACCCTGGAGTGGAAGGAAATGATATCTCGTTGTCCGACCATTGCTCTGCTTGTTCGCGGGGCCTTTTCTTGCTTGTATATCCTCTAATCATTCCAACGACGGTTCCGGGCCGGGCTTGTTCCGCTTGTTCAGACCTTTTTCCCTTTATGCTTTTATATTTACCTTCGTGATTAGCACTGAAGTTCCGCTTTCTGGGGCTTTTCTTTCAATTTGTAGCATTTGTTGGGTTGCCGATGCAAATATTTGCTCTGGTAAGGATGATGGATAGGGTTTCTTTAACCTTAGACTTTTATTCGGTTTTATATTGATTATCCTTGACGTGTTTCCTTTTTTACTAGCGAGGGTAGTAGAGGGGTGGCCGTCGTCGGGCGGAAAGGATGCAACAGACAACGAGTGTGGTTTCGTCACCCTGAATTCCGGTAGTACCTTCCGACTCCTTCCTCCGGTGACTGCGATTCAGTCATATTTTTCTTTCTTTTTTGTCAGGCTCAGGTAGATTGGGATGCCGGGTCTCACGGATGGCGCCAAATGTTGAGGCAAATTTACGTGGGATGCTTGAGTTTGATAAAAGTAACCTCAGTGATAATGAAGATCGAGTTCAGCTTGGTTCCTCCGGAGCATAGTCCTTCGTGTCCTAGCTGAAAATAAGAAAGAACACCGTTAGCTCGCCCCGGGGTTTGAGTCCGGGACCAACTTCGGCGTGAGAGTAAGTACAATGATCGTGAGATAAATGCGGAGAATGTAAAGTATGGTTCGGAAAGGTGTTGTGTGTGTCTCGTCTCGAGGAAATGAGTTCTCCCTTTATACCAATTGGGATTCGCTACAAGACATAACCGTGGGGCTCTCTCTTGATACAACTTGTTGGCTACGTGTCCTTTCAAGGACAGTGGTCCTTCACAAAGACTGTACCTTTGACTGATTGTCCTTTGATACCGCTGCATTAGGACGGAGCTAATAACTCCGGACCTGATATATCCTTCGACATACCAGCTTCTCCGGAATTCTATTTGTGGCTCCGGACCTAACGTGTCCTTCGACAATTCAGCTTCTCTGGAGCATTTCTTTGGTTTTAGCCCGTGCTAGTTTAGCAGCAATATCTAAGCTACTTTCTTTGTCTGGATCTTCCGGGGGAGACTATACCTCATCAAAAAGTCTGTTCAAGAATTCACCGATCAGCTGTTTGAAACCATTTCCTTAAAGTTCTCACCAACTTCTCTCAGAGAACTAACACCTCTTAGAGATTCTGCCAAAGGCAAAGAAGTTTCCATTGTAGAAGAACAAGTGAATGAACTTGTTTCATATCAAGAAGAAGGAGGTTCTAACCCTAAAATGCTAAAGATAAAGTCCTTCATTACCCCAGAGGGACTTCTATCCCAAGAAGAATTCAATTCTCAACTCAAGGAAATAAAGAGGTTGGCTAATCTGAAAGATGAGAAAGAAAAATCAGAGCAAGAACTAAGGAAGATGTTCAATCAAGCCACACTGAAGGTTCAGGCTCAGAAATGGACTAAACATGAGGCAAAGAAGGTCAAGATGACGGAAGAGTACAATCATCAGATCTCCTTCAGAGCTGATCAACTGCCAATCACGATGATCAGCTATGTTGTCAATCCAAATAAGGAGGCAACTATGAAGATCACCAGAGGCGACAATCCTCTGAATCTCGTTGTCCACCCTAACTTTAGACTAAATACGATGGGTTTCAGTGAATGGCTGGAAGTTCATGCCCTCGCATCTAAAAATTCTAGGAAATCAAACGATATGCCTTTGCATAGTCTAAGAGCAAAATTCCAGTGGGTCATAAACCAGGCAAAAAAGCTAGGACTTCCTCCACCTCCAGCACTTGCAACCTTTAGAATGACGGCTAAAGACAAGAAAAGGAAAAGGACAGAGATTCTCAAAGAAGTCTTTGTGACTGAAAACATCACAGTTGATGGGATCCACAGGAACCTGATTCCTCCTCCTGGGGTTATGCCAATCGATGGCCTTATCATCAGCGAACCTAAGTCATGAATCTTCTTCATAAATGGGAATACGGATATAGCCTTCCAAAGAGAAAGTGAGTTTCACCAGACTCCTACTACTCAGCTAATTTGAATTCATAACCGAATCAAAGTTGACTCAGAGATTGCTGGTGAGATGTTCACAAAGATGATATATGTAATAGAGGCTAGGAGTGATTATATAGAGGCTAGGAAGATTGTAGAAAAGAACTTAGATAAGTTGGGCTAAAAAGTATTGAAATCAATGAAGTTCCTTTTGTTAATCTTTCTGTCAATTATGTGTAAGAAGAAGCTGTGTACTTACTTACAATAATTTTTACTTAGCATAATTTATATTCAAATAGGGGGAGATTGTTGGGCCGATTCAGAGCCCAGTAATCAGCGCCTAGATTCAAACAGAAATTAGGCTAAGTATTGAAGGACCCGCTGAGTGGTATCAGCGAGTAAAGAAGGACTCGCTGAGTGCAAAGCATCAGTGAGCTCTTCAGACGTATTCAAGTCAAAGGCGTCATCAAGGAAGTTGAAGATTACTTGAAGACATACTCGTCAGCTGGGATGGATATCAGCTAGTATGTAGATAGAATACGCTGAAGGTCTGAGGAGAGTCAGGGGCGACAATACCCTGAGGATCCTATTACCCTTTGGAGAAGAGCAAGCTGAACTTAAGCTTCTTTGAGAGTTTAGGCGGGATAAGTCAATAAAGCTTATTGGCGGGACAATAAGGTATTTGACTTAAAGCCAGAACACAAGTACGAGTTGGTGAAAGATGTAAACAGTTAGGAGAACTATTCACCAAAAGTGTGGGCGGGATGTTTCCAAGAATAGACGTGCATTAAATACCTTGTACGTCCTCTACAGGATTTTTGACACGTCGCAACTGCTCCCACTAAGGATACAACCTCGTATTAGTATAAATAGAGAATTTAGTAAGGAATAAATGTTATTGCTTTTATTGTTGTATTTATTATAGGCATTTACTCCTTTGTCGAACTTACATAGCAGACCTCTGATCCTATCAGCTGGTCTACATAAGTTTTCTTGTAAACTTGATACAAAGTCAAGTTTACTTGTTCAAAGGGTGTTGGGATTAAAAGTTTTCTTGATGCTGTTTGAATTACTACTGCTCATGTTTGTGTTAATGCTGCTCAGCTGGATTTAGTGCTGCTCATGAACATCAAAGAAAATATGCTAAGTGTTTACTACTGCTAGAGCACAGTTACTACTGCTAGTGAATATTAGTATTGCTAGTGAAAATATGCTAAGTGTTTACTACTGCTAGTACAAAGTTATTACTGCTAGTGAATATTAGTACTGCTCAAGGTTAAGACTGCTCAAAAATAAGTTAATGATGTTGAGGTTAATAAGTTAGTACTGTTTGTTGTTAGTACTGCTTATATGATATGTATTAAGTTATTTGTTTACAGAAAAGATTATGGATACTTAGGAAAGTATTGTAAGCCGACTAGGGCTCCTTGGTGTATAAAAGGAGGTCATAGGGCATAGAGTTTGATATCCTTTTATCAATCTTTTGAAGTCTTAGACCTATAATTCATAGCTTCAAGGTCTTGTAACCCTAATACTTTGAGAGTATTCGTATTATTATCATTAATAATATTGGAGCTTATTTGTTGAATTGTATGTTCATTGAATTACTGTTTCATTGATAATTCTTCTTAATATTAAAGATTAGATTCCGCATAATCTTTAATACATTCAAACACAGTTTCTACTATAGTTGTGTTAGATTTATCTTCTAACAACCGTGATATCATGCAAAAGGCGAAAATTCGCTGGGCAATCGAGGGGGACGAGAACTCCAAATACTTTCATGCTATCATTAACAAAAAACGCGCCAATCTTTTAGTTAAAGGTATTATGGTAGATGGTGATTGGATTGTCGAACCTGATCTTGTTAAACAAGAGTTTAGAAGGCACTTTACGGACAGATTCCAAGACCCGGGTTCTAGACGAGGTAGTCTTAACTTTCCTTTTCCTAATCGTCTCAATAATGATCAGATCTTAGAATTGGAATCTCCGATCTCAAATGAAGATATTCGCACAGCCGTGTGGGGTTGTGGAGTTGATAAATCCCCTGGGCCAAACGGTTTTACTTTTGAATTTTTTCTTAAGTATTGGACCTTTGTTGGGCCTGACTTTTGCATAGCTGTGAAATGGTTTTTTGATCATGGAGGTTTGCTATTGGATGCAACTCTTCGTTTGTGGCCCTCATCCCTAAAGTTCTTGATTCGAAAGTTGTTAGTGACTACCGTCCCATCAGTTTAATTGGAAGCCTTTACAAAGTCGTTACTAAGATCCTAGCTTCTCGGCTTTCCTTGGTTATTTCGGATCTCATCTCAGATGTTCAGACTGCATTCCTTCCTAATAGACAGATTCTCGATGGTCCTTTTATTATCAATGAAATCTTAGCTCGGTGCAAACTTAAAAAACAACAAGCCATGATTTTTAAAGTCGATTTCGCCAAGGCTTATGATTCCGTTAGATGGGATTATCTTGATGATGTTCTCATCTCTTTTGGATTCGGTCCTAAATGGCGTTCATGGATTCGTGGAAGTCTGTCTTTAGGGAAGGCCTCTATTTTAGTTAACGGGAGTCCGACTATTGAATTTCATTTATACCGAGGCTTAAAACAGGGGGACCTCTTAGCTCCCTTTTTGTTTTTACTCATTATAGAGTCTCTCCACTTATCATTTTCCCGGGCAGTTGAAGCAGGAATTTTTAAAGGATACAAGATTGACCCTTCTACTACGTTGTCTCATTTATTCTACGCCGACGACGCCATATTTATTGGTGAGTGGTCTCATTCTAACTTAAAGGGTATCATGAATATTCTTCGATGCTTCTCATTACTTTTTGGTATGTCAATAAATATTCAAAAGAGTCATCTTCTTGGTGTCGGTATCCCAGATAATTGTGTGGTTGAAGCTGCTAAGTCTATTGGTTGTTTGATAATGAAAGCTCCTTTTAAATACTTGGGTATTTTAGTAGGAGATAATATGTCTTCTAAAAAGGCTTGGGACGAGACGATTAATAAGATGAAGAAGATGTTGTCTAGGTGGAAACTTAATACCTTATCTGTCGGGGGTCGTCTTACCCTTCTTAAATCGGTTCTTGGCTCCACTCCTATCTACAACATGTCGATTTTCAAGGTTCCCAAATCTGTTCTTAATTATATGGAGAGTCTGCGTAGGAATTTTTTTAATGGCTTTCAAGAGGGTGATAGAAAGATTGCTTGGGTCAAATGGTCTAAGGTGCTTGCTTCTAAGAAATTCGGAGGGTTGGGAGTTTCTAGTTTCTTCGCTCTCAATCGGGCTCTTCTTTTCAAGTGGGTATGGCGCTACCTTTCTCATGATAACTCCTTATGGTCC
Source organism: Tanacetum coccineum (assembly GCA_026074375.1). NCBI lineage: Eukaryota > Viridiplantae > Streptophyta > Magnoliopsida > Asterales > Asteraceae > Tanacetum > Tanacetum coccineum. Next base: position 39,406 of record BQNB010021210.1, on the reverse strand, counting down.
CGAATTATATCAGCTTTACATGGCTTGAATGGTCATGTTCTTTCTGCTGCTTTCAATTCGACATGGAGCTCCATCATAACAGAAGTTAACTCCCTTAAAGTCAAAGGTGTCGATCTCATTTCTCATTGTAAGAAACGTGTGGGAAAAGTTACAAGCCAAGCTTTTGGAAAAGATCTTTGGATAGGCGATAATCTTCTCAAGCTTTCTTTCTCGTTTGTTTGCTCTTGAAGAGAATAAAGACATATCGTTTGCTGAAAATGAATACGTCTATCAACCTTTCTTTCGTCGTCATGTCCGAGGAGGTGTAGAGTCACAACAACTGAATCAACTTTCCGTTATACTTGATACGATATTTTTATCTAATATGGATGACAGATGTTTTTGGGACTTCAATGGCGATGGTGTTTTCAGTCAAGATGTTCAGTCTAGTTAGATGAGGCTTTCTCCCTAAAATAAGAAGTTCCTACTCGATTGATTAAAAGTATTCATTACGGTAAAACGTTTTTGCTTGGAAACTTTATCTCGATCGTTTACCTACTAGATCGAATTTGTCTCGTAGGAATGTCTCGCTTCCGTCTTTGGCTTGTCCTCTTTGTGATCACGTGCTCGAGGATTCATCCCATTTATTATTCGGTTGCTTTGTGGCGAAAGATATTCAGAAGTTAATTTGTAGATGTGAATTGGATTTCATCCTTATGAGTCGAAGGAAGATTGGCTCTCTTGGTACAAATCTATCCGTTTAGGTTCAAAAGCCGAAAGAGGTGTTGGAAAGCGTGTTTACTGTTTTCTTGGTGGAGCCATTGAACTTCAGGAACCAATTTCTTTTTGCGTCTCCTATTCCCCGAAAGGATACTATTTTCGACAATATTGTTTTACGCTCTTTTTATTGGTGTGTAGCTAGATGTAATAGAACTTTGAATTGGGTTAGTTGGCTTCAACACCCTTTTTTGATTCCTTTGTAATTTACTAGCTTCTTGCTAGTGGTTCTAATAAAGTCGTCGTTCAAAAAAAAAAGATTTATCTAATATAACTAAACCTTAAACAAGCTTAAGGAATTCGATCTATTGAAGTGAGATCAACAAAGGGTAATCTTACATTGTCATTCAACTTGTGCGGTCCATAGCACATTGTAATACTTTGATTCTTATCAATAAAACATTACACGATTGAAAAGTTATTACTTGTGTTATTTACATTTGATAAGTGTTATATTCCACATAAGACGTGTTAATTGGGACTTTCAACATGGAAATCAAAATTGCTATTCTAGTGGGCCTGAACGTGGTCAACAAACTGACCGAATCGGTACCGGAATTGGTGTAATCTAGACCGAGAACCGAATGTCTTGGTCTAAACCGGGACAGAGAATTATGATATCTTTATTATTTAGTTTTTTGAATTAGAAGGCAATTCATTAATGACAGAAACCAAAAAGTTAGTTGCAACTCGGATATATAAAGTAATCGAACACCAATGGAAAGCGTTTACATCGTATGCTAATAGTAATATTACATTTCACAAAGTCGTGAAGATTAGCCAATTTATACAACATGCTGATTCTTTTTATACTTTTGCAACTGACACAAACTGATCAATGCTCTATTGCTCTAACAATTTCGGTTGACAACTGAGCTTTCATCAGTCACATCATAAAAACCGAGAGGAGGCCTTCTTTCAAACAGGATTTCAGCATTATAGTCAATCTCCTTTCTCTGCCTTTTCTTATGCATATCATCAATTCCAGCGGCTTTAAGCTCTCTCTTCTTCTGTAAAGATGCGAGCCTTTGAGCCTCTTTCAGCTGCTTCTCATTCACCTTTCTTTTGGCCTTTTTTCCTCTCGTATTTGCTAAACGGTATTGGGTCAAACCCAAAATACCGGTAATCCCAAACAAATGGGGTTTTCATCCAAAAGGAGTCAATATCCCAACCCAACTGTCTTTGAAGTTTATAACCGCCAACAAGGCAGTTAGTCACCGAAAAGGACACAACTTTTACTGAACCGCATAACATTTTAGAAGTACCTTTTCATTTCCTATATATAGCAAACAATTGTAAAGACGGAAATTCTTTATGAAGATTTGATATATAGAAAGATTTATTATCCTGGTATATTTTGATTCGAGCATTATTCTATTTGATCCAAGAACAAGGATTAAATCAACAATTGGCATCAGAAGCAAGGTTTAGATAAACCATTTCATCATATACCAGTTCTTTTTGATTATTGCGTTTGTTTTTGAACATCACCAGAACCGCCAAATAATTTTCGGATCAAACCAGGATTCAAAAACCAACCCACATAGACTACTCTAACGTAAGTCATCACTCGAAAGGGGCAATTTCAGAATCAATACGGAAAACAAAACTAACCTGATTCTGATCAAGGATCACACGCGTAATCGATTATATAAATCGATTCGTTTATAGCAAGAGAGCCCAAAATCCGCATGATCCCTTAATCTAACGAGACCCTCGCAAGATAATTAAGGGAATCGAAGACAGATAGAAGCAAGCATCTCGCAAGAAGAAGGCTTGAACAAACCATCTATTTTGATCAGGGGATTAACCACCAAAGAGAGAAAGAGAGTTTTTATATCTCACAAAAAAGAGATAGATATCTCCAGGGAAAAAAAGAAAGGGAGGCTGATTGTAAAAGAAAAAGAGGCGTGGCAAGGAATATAGGGCACAACCGGGTCTTATTATTAACCCATCAGGTTTTAAAAAACAAATCCTTCAACCTTTTATTTTTTATTTCTTTTACAGATATACCCTCGTAATTTAGTTTTAGAAAATTTACTTTAATCTATATGTTAGTAAAAAACTCTTTTTTTATTATTTTTTCTAAACAATTCTTTTTTAAGCAAGACATAAAAGTTTTTTATCAAAAGAAAAAAATACTTTTACTTTTTAATAGCAAGAAAAAAAACTCGAACCTTCGTGGTTCATTAGAAAGATTTTTGGGTAGTAGCCCAAAAATAAAACTAGGTCGTAGCCTAGACAGAAAGATTTTTTGGGTAGGAGCCTCAAACAAATTAGGTCGTAGCTAAAACAAGATTTTTTAGGTAGTAGCCCAAAAATAAAACTAGTCGTGCCTATACATTAAAGATTATTGCGGTAGTAGCCCCAATAACTAGGTCGTAGCCTTAGACCTGCAAGATTACTGGGTTGTAGCCCAAAAAAAACAAACAATCAAACTAGGTAGTAGGCCTAGCAAGGATATATCGGTAGTAGCCCAAAACAACAAATGCAAGAAAGAAAAATCAGAAAAACCATCTCGGTTCTGATTATAAGAAAAAAGCAAGCATGGACAAAGGATGACACATCGACAGCGCGACCCAGTCCGAGAACTAGGATGTTTCTCTACAATGTCCAAAGTTGACCGAAACAAAACTACAAACTGGGCATTAATGATGGAAAACAATAATGAAGGCATATGGCATTTGGGAAACGATAGTTGCAAAAGAAGGAGTAACAACGGATGAGAAGAAACAAAACACAACAAAGGCAATAATTTTCCAGACACTGCCACAAGATGTCTTAATGCAAGTCGCACAATACTCAACCGCAAAGGAAGTATGGGACGATCAAGTCAAACACTTGGAGCCGATCTCGTTCAAAAGGCGACGACTGAAACTCTTAAGGATGTGATCTAGAGACGCTAAGATAAAACCAACGAGAAAGTAAGCGATTTTGGAGGAAAATTAAGTAGTATAAAGGCCAATTTAGTGGACTGGAGTGAGAAATTTGGAGGACAAAAATTCTAGTTAAGGAAATATTAAACTCTGCCCAAAGAAATTACTTACCGATCGTGGCAACCATAGAACAATATTCAAAGACCTAGACGAAATGTCATGTTGAAGAAACGCCATTGGAAGACTAACAGCTTATGAGAACGAATAGAAGAGTCAAGATCGCTAGAGGCATTTTGATTCTATGACAAGTTTCTCATGACAAGCTCCAAACATCAAGAACTATGGAAAATGGCGAAGTAAAGGCTTTTCAACAAAAAGAAAGCAAGGGAAAGCATGAAGTGGCCAGATAATCACAAAATGAGTACGGAGAGCAGTACGAGTCAGGAACTCAAAGAAAAAGCAGGATCAGCTTGTTTATGAATTAGAAGGCAATTCATTAATGACAGAAACCAAAAAGTTAGTTGCAACTCGGATATATAAAGTAATCGAACACCAATGGAAAGCGTTTACATCGTATGCTAATAGTAATATTACATTTCACAAAGTCGTGAAGATTAGCCAATTTATACAACATGCTGATTCTTTTTATACTTTTGCAACTGACACAAACTGATCAATGCTCTATTGCTCTAACAATTTCGGTTGACAACTGAGCTTTCATCAGTCACATCATAAAAACCGAGAGGAGGCCTTCTTTCAAACAGGATTTCAGCATTATAGTCAATCTCCTTTCTCTGCCTTTTCTTATGCATATCATCAATTCCAGCGGCTTTAAGCTCTCTCTTCTTCTGTAAAGATGCGAGCCTTCGAGCCTCTTTCAGCTGCTTCTCATTCACCTTTCTTTTGGCCTTTTTTCCTCTCGTATTTGCTAAACGGGCCCGTGCTTCTGAAAGCATCTCTATTTCATCTTTATCCATATCAACCAGATCAGGGCGAGCAGGCTTCGATTCCATGTATGGATCAATCTCCCCATGAAGCAACTTTCTCGGATCATCACCGGCTTCGTAAGTTCCATCTCTAACACAAGCCACGTCAAGGAGTCTCTCATAACGCTCGAGGCACTGGACTGGTGTGCGGCCAACAATTGGGGCGATTGTTCTCCATTGGCTTGGCACAAGCTTGGCAAGATGAAGTAGCCTCTCATCTTCTTGTCTAGTCCACTCAGTCTGTACAAATTTTCAAAAAGAAGTTAGATTTTGTCGTGCAAAGAGCTTCGAAATTGAAAAATGGTGAAGGTGAGAATAGGTGCAAAAACAAAAAATAAATAAAGATCATAGCATACACTGGTAGATAATAGAAACTAGAAAAATTAAAAGAAAAGTAGACAAACTTGATCAAAAAGATCATTTACACAAGTATTAGACTATACATGCTATTAAGAAGGAACATGTATTTCTCTAGCTCCTTGCTAGTGTTTCTTAATAAATCCGCCATTCAAAAAAAAAAAAGGAACATGTATAAGCAATAAGGGGTGTTTGGGTGGCTTACCTAGTGTTTAGATTTGCTTGTTTGATGAAAAAAATAATCAACTGTTATGCGAATGACCCATATCATATCGACATCTATCATTCTAATGATCAACATCTTCACAACAGAAGCCATAAATCACATACCTACAAGTATCTAGCCCTAATTCAAGCGTAATCTCCTTAAAGTGAATGTATTTGCTATTATGGCAAAAAAGATGAATAATAAATATAGATTTCTACTTATATGTTAACCCATAACTAGTATTTTTATTTCAGCTTATATGTTGTAGCCAAAACACATATAAGTCTCTTTCTGTTTTAAGGGTTAAGCATTGTTTTTAACGAATACTAACTATCTCACCCTACATTGTTACGGTATCGATATCATTGAACTAGATGTACCTATCATCAAGATTCTAATTATCAATAACGTATGATATATCAAAAGACATTAGCATTGATCAATTTACTTGAAACAAAAATAAATTCATGCATGCATACCTTTTTAATATCAGGGTCTAGCCATTCGTGCCAACGAGCCTTGCATTGTTCAGCACCTTTACGAACAAGTAACGACGATATACGAGACCATTGATTACAACCATATTTCATAACAGCAGCTTTAAGAATCTCGTCTTCTGTGTTTTTCCAAACACCACCCTTTACGATCATCCTCATCTTTACGATTTGTGGATGATGACGATGAATGGGACGTGGTTTTACTCCCTCTTACGGTAAATAGGTGATTTGTTTTTCTTTTTCGAGAATAATCGGTTCTATGTAATGTAACCACGTTGGTGCATGCTATTGTTATTTATACTATTTTCATTAAAGTCGGTTACTTTCTGTGCACGAAACTTTTTTCTACCAGATTAGCATCAAATAAAGTAATAAATTTCTTATTGTGTTGTTTAAGGAAAAGATTATTTAGATTTATTATATTATAAAACATACAATTAGCATTATAAAAACGACCAACAAGAGTGTCGTACTATTTTTTAGGCCGGTTTCCTTAATTTATACAAAGAGAAAAAGAGATACTATCTTCTTCCACAACCTTCGACACACACACATACACCCACAAGTTTTCACACACACATATACCGACTTAATTCATATTATCAAAACCATCATGTATACACGGGTTGGATCTCAATCGTTTCAAGTAAGTTTTTTTTTTTTAAGATTGTTCCATTTTCGGTAAGATTATGAATTGCGGTTTCAATTTTATTTGCCAATTTGTTATTTGTTTGTGATTTTTTAAAGTTTGTTATCAGTATTTGGTTAGACTATATCCTACGCAAGAATCCAAAAAAAAAGGAGAAAATCCCAAAGAGATTTTCTATGTTAAAGATAAATGGTGTTGATCTTCTAAGGAAATTAGTACAGGGTACTTTTATGATTGAGTGCAGGGTACTTTTTAGTATGGTGATTAATCGTTAAAGGTGTAGGCTTTACAGTAAATAAGTTAAAACAAAATTATGATTACGATTAGTTTTACTGTAGGTAGAATATTTGCAATTCAGGAAATTAGTTTTGCTGCGATTATTATATCTATATGACTTTACTTTGGAGAAAAATAATGACTTTTTCAATGTAGCTCATCTATTTTTTGTTCATTTTTTTAGGGGAACTATGTGTATATGACGTTAGTTTTGCTACTATTATTTATTTCTTATTGTGTGTTTTTGTGTTTGTGTGATGATATTTTAGGCTTTCTCGGCACCTATGGGGAAGTTTGGAAAGATTGCAAGCTTCTGGTAAGTTTGAGGTATAAATCATTTCGTGTTTGATATAGGTTGTTGGATCGAGTTGTAGTGGAATTTGGATACATGAATATAAAATGCGGTTCTGTGTGAATAATTAGGATCATTTTTTTTAATTACATGCAAGTAACAGATGTATTTGATGAACTTTTTTCTCATTACATTTTGTTGTTGTACACTTATGTAGATCATCCATTTCGGGGGCAGAGATATCCTAGAGGAACCAATAGAGAGGTAAAAAAATTATTAGTAGTTCCTAAATACTAAATAAGTTTGCATTGTTGATTTTTGGCCATTTTTGTTAATTATTGTTAAGCATTACCATGAGTAGGGATGCGTAGTATTCACTGTGTGTGTTGTCTGGAACATTTTTAAATATTCGATATAGTTAAGATGCTGCAACCACAAGAGGCGGTAGGTAACTGTAGGCACTTTTCGTAGCTAATCATCCTTGGAAGCTCCCGTAGATTTAGAAAGATTACAGCGAGATTCCATTCACTTACCCCTGATTTGACAGATTTTATACACTTGCCTCAAGTACTTCTTTTCTTTTTGTGTTTTGATTTATAACTTTTACAGTATTACCATTAAAATAATAATGAGGCATATGTCAGCAACGAAGCTGATGTCCAGCATTAACGATATATGCTTTTGCTATTGTAAAATTTACGTTCTTTCATTCAATTGGGACTAGGGTTAGAAATAGAAATGTTTTTAACACCACTGTATCATTTTATGGGAGTTCTATCACTGGATTTTGGTGTTTCAACTGGCAATATGTGATTTGTTGATTGTTATCCATTCTATGGATGTTCCGCTTGAAAAGCTGAAGCGTATTGTTGCATTAAGGAAGGAGTGTTGCTTTCTTTCTTTTGTTTTGATATATGAATTGAAAAATGAACTGTTTCCACATAAATCCCATTTGTTTTAGTTGCACAGCTTGGATACGTATATGTTGTTGCATTTGTAGCTTAAGTTGCGTTTTGGATGATTGGTAGTTGAAGGGAAAGCTACAACAATGGCTCTATAAGTACATTTTTTATTCATTTTAACTTTGAGTATGTTGGAGTGTAGGGTTTTTTTTAGAGTTTTTATACATTACATATGAACAATGAAATTATACAGAATCTTTTTAGACAGCCTTTAAATACACCGAGATCATGTTGCCTTTTTTTTTCAAATTTGGAGCTATAGAAAATGATGCTACCAAATTAACAAAGAGTGCATTTTTTTCAAGCCGAAAACAATGAACCCAAAAATTAAAAAAGTTAACTTACAGTAAGTAAATGAACATCACTTTGACCTTAACCCTTAGATATAATAAATTTTGACAACAGCCCATTCGTGATTAAGTCAACTCTTTTGTGAAGCCATGCATTTATATCATCAAATCTTTTGTAAAGCTTTGTAGTCTTATAAGTGTGTTAAACTATTTGGTTACTTTACAAATTATGTTACATGCTACAATTTCTAAATTGTTTACTAAAGATAATTGCCAGGTCATAGTTTTGAAGATTAGTTTGGAAATCCACAGGTGAACAAGAGGATTTACAGCGGGCGCATATAATTGGTTAAATGAATCATGTAATGTCAATAAGCTTGGTCACTGAGGGGACTATAGAGGAGGTAAGTCATACTTATAGCAGAACTTCTTAAACGTGTCGTTTTCTAATTTGTTTGTGCTGCTTTATATCCATCCTAGGTCATCATGCGCAGAGCTGAAAGGAAGTTGACACTAAGCCATGATGTCATAGGTGATGACTCCGCAGACAAGGTAGGTAAAGATATGGGAGGAGTTCGGCCCGGTGATCTACGATACAATCAATCGCATGTTTCGGTTATGTGGTATATCTAATAAGAGACCATAGAGTGCCGTATTGTATTTTGCATTAATCATTTATGTTTTGTAAGTTTCACATTCTTTTATTTCAGCTTTTTTTCGCAAATATTGTGTTTGAACAATCTGTAATATATGTACATTTTTGAAAATAATAAATAGTCAATTGACAGTTGAGGTAACTTCTGTTGTTGCTTCCCTTTTTTTTCTTTCTGAATTGCAAATATTCAAAAAGCTGAACAAAATTATGCTTGCCTTAAATTATAAGTATGTGTTTCATTATGTACCCTTACTGTTCTGCCAAATGCAGGGTTGAGATTTACCACTCACGAACGCGCATCCCCGCCGCAACGCGCGGGTTAACTTCCAACTCGTAACTATACAATAGGCAGGATACCTGACCCGCAAAGCACCGGGTCTATCTTGACCCGAAACCCACCCGTCCGACCCGGAAACCACCCTCACACAACCCACCAATTTACTCGACCCGGAAACTGCCCGCCCGACCCGAAAAACCACCCGCAATCCGTCGGCATTTACGAAATAGCCCCTCGGGTTATTACGAAATAGCCCCCCGCACTATGTGTCAAATTACGAAAACCACCCTCACTTTAAATAAATTTACAAAATACCCCTCTCCCCACTAACTGCTGTTAAGTAACGACCGTTAGTTTAATTTATTTTTTTAACAATTTACGAAGATAGTCCTTGGGGTCGGTCCTTACTTAACGAACGTTAACTTAATTTTTTTTAGCAATTTACAAAAATAGCTCTTGGAGTTATCGGTCCGTTGCAGCGTTAGTCCCTCACGCCCCGCAGCAGAGCGCGGATAACCAACCTCGTTATTACTACATTTGTCACCAAACAAGAAATGAGCAGTTATAATATGTGTAATTAATACGAGTTGAGGTGTTCAAATGGTCCGGTTTCGGTATAACATAGTTAATCGGTTCGGTATGCAAGCAAATAATAGTGTACAATTGAACTTTTTTCATTTCTTTTAAAACTGAAGGTAGTTTTGAATCAAAACCTACTCATCCTTGTTTTATCACTTTTTTAAACAAGCTGAGAACACGATTGATGAATCTTACTTGCCCGCGTTCAATTGACTTTTATACAAACCAACCGATGCATTAAAAGATGTACATTTTCCATTCAAAATTAATAGTTAACGTTTATGTTTTAGGATATATATCAATTTAATTGACCACTATTAAAAATAAATAAAAAAGTTTAATCAAGTTTACCATATTACTCTTCGTTGAAATTAATACTAAAAACTTTATAAAAAAAACATTAGTCGAGAGTAAAACTGTCATTTTCTAAAAAAAGTTATAAAGAGAAAGTAGTAACAATTATGTTTTCCTTAAACCGTGTTTTTTTTGGTCGGGCAACAATTATTTTGGGATGAATTAAGTAACTATTTTACATTTACGTTTTCATAACTTAATACAATACTTAATCAATATAGAATACTCCTACTTTAATTCCAAATTTCAGAAGATATATATTTGTTGAGAACCGCTACAATACAAGAGAGTGTAAAAAGTGCAAAAGAAAAAATTAAATTGGTCAAAATTGTAATGTATAAGTACACACCACAGCGAACGGAGTACAATATCATTTCTGTCATATAGTTAAAAAACTAAGGACCAGAGCTCTTACAGTATGAGGAGGATACGAATTTTTTAGACTAGAACATTTAGAAGCAATATGCTTCAGTTAATTGAACAAGTAAGATGGTCAATTTTTGATACCTCACCTTTGAGGTTATTTCAACCCGTGTAACAATTTCTTTAGTTTGTGGTGATTGCTTTCATTTATGTACATGTGAACCACATGCCCAATTTTTCACGCTTAACATCTACTTCATAAACTCTATCAACAATTGAATGACTTATGATGACGTATATTAAACTAACGGTCGTTACTTAACATCCGTTAGTGAGGGAAGGGGTATTTTGTAATTTTTTTAAAAATGAGTGTAGTTTTAGTATTTTCGTAAATTCTAAAAAAAATTAAACTAACGGTCGTTACTTAACAGCCTTTAGTAGTAGCCAATTGAAAAACACACACAAACCCTAATCCTGCCGCCACCTTTCAATCATCATGAACCCTAATTTGATTGTATCTACTACCTCCCTTGTGCGGTGATTGTTATAACCCCTGTTTATTGAGATCATCACATGTTGATTGATTTCTAAACGAGCGTGTTAGGCGATCTCTTACCTTGGGACCATAGGGATATGATTTATTTTTAAGGTTTTTCCTTTGTTTTATCTTTTCTTTCAAACCTTTTTCAACCAAATGGCTTTTGTCGTCTAGGGTTCTCTCGGGATCTGTGTTTCTGTTCTAGGGTTTCCTCCTTTTTAATTTTGTTTTTATGGCTCGTGGTGGTTCAATGCATTCGAATGCATCTTTGTTGGAAAGACTTTCATGCAACATCTTTATTACTAATTTCCCCGCTAAGTTGTCAGCAAATGATCTTTGGAACACCTGCGCACAGTATGGAACTGTTCTTGATGTTTACATTCCGTTGAAAGTCACCAAAAATAGTAAACGTTTTGCTTTTGCACGTTTTAATAAGGTTAATGATGTGGATCTTCTGATTAGGAATCTTCGTTCTGTTTGGATGGGAAGTTTTCACTTATTCGCCAATGTGGCTCGTTTTAACAAAGACACAAAAGTAACCTCTTCTCAAAAATCTTCATCTTTTAACCCTTCGAATGTTCCAAAACCCTCTTTTGCAAAAGTTGTCAAAGGTTCAACAGTTAACGAGAACTATGATGCCCCTGTTTTGGTTTTAGAACGGGGTTTGTTGAATTATGAGGGTGACCCGGTGCTTGTGGGATGCGTTAAGGATTTTAAAACACTCCCAAACATTCATACTGTTTGTTTTAGTGAAAGGCTTATCTGGGTTGAAAATCAGCTACCTTGGCGGTTTTTGGGTTCTACTGGAATTCGATTCTTTTTAATCATGTGAGAAGTTCCATACTCATGAGGGTATTAAATCTTGGTTTTCCACCCTTAGTCAGTGGACACCGAATTTTGAAATTCAGGATAGAGTGGTTTGGATTGACATTGAAGGCACTCCTTTACGTGCTTGGTCACAATCTACTTTTAATAAGATTGCTAGTAAATGGAGAGAACTTGTTTACATGGATACCTCGAATGTCCCGAACAAGTACAGTATGCGACTTTATGTTAAGACTAAGGTTCAACACTTTATTGCTGAATCCTTTAAAGTGATATTGGAAGGAAAGGTCTTTATTGTTCGTGCAAAAGAGGTTACTGGTTGGGTACCTGAGTTTGGAGACGGAACTTATTCACATTCTGATGATGGTAGCGATAATAATTTAGTTGGGAAACATGATTGGGTGGAAGAAGAGGATGATAATGAGGTGGTTCAAGACTCTTTTCAAAGCCACGTTAATGTCACTACACGTGAGGAGTATAGCAATGTTAAACCTTCCAATGAAGCTCGTCCTCTGGATAACTTATCAGAACAGGTGGCCACTCCTTCTGGAGATCCATTTGGGATTGAAGATCTCATCCTTAAAACATCTAAAATTCATAAAAAGGATGCACCTGTGACAGGTAACAGCGAACCTGAATTTCCACCTGGGTTTACTCCTTTAAACTCGGTTCATAAAGTTAATGAGACAGTTCTAGAACAGGTTATACATGACCACTCTTCAGTTCATAAAAAGGATGCACCTGTGACAGGTAACAGCGAACCTGAATTTTCACCTGGGTTTACTCCTTTAAACTCGATTCATAAAGTTAATGAGACAGTTCCATAACAGGTTATACATGATCACTCTTCAGTTCAAAGATCAAAGGAAGCTAGTAACAATGTAGTTGATGATGGTATCACTGATTTTGAGCTTAATAACAAATCCTACTGCGGTTCAAAGCTAGACCACACTGATTCTATGGCTCATTGTTCCAAACCTGTTAATGGGTTTTCTATTCTTGAACGTTTTCAAGAATTTATTACTATTGGTCAAGCTATGACGGCATGAAAGGATGTGAAAAGGATTATAGAAGAATTATCACTAGTATGGGAGATTACAATTGTTTCAAATGATTTGCCTCTCTGTTAACGTGCAAGGGCTTGGTGGAAAGGAGAAGAAACAATGGGTAAGGAAGTTGTGTCATTCTAATCAGGTTAACTTTCTCTCGATCCAGGAGACGAAGATGGTTTCTTTTGATGTTTTTGTTGTTAAAGCTTTTTGGGGTAATACGTCTTTTGACTTCGCTACTAGTTCGGCTAGAGGAAGATCAGGTGCTATTTTATGTGTTTGGGATAATACGTTATTCCAGAAGAAAAGAGTGTATTCTAATGAGCATTGCCTATGTGTCGAAGGTACTTGGCTGTGGGCTTATATGGCTGATATTATTAGTCGTTGGCATGGTGAAGTAGTTGCTATGGGGGATTTCAATGAGGTCCGCTATGCTTCGGAGCGACACGGTTCTACTTTTTATGCTTCTAATGCTGTGAAATTCAACATGTTCATCGTTAACTCCCATTTAAATGAAATCCCTTTAGGAGGCTATTCTTTTACTTGGTCGGATAAATATGTGAACAAAATGAGTAAGTTGGATCATTTTCTCGTCTCTCAAGGAATTCTTGATCTTTTTCTAAACTTGTCTGGCCTTATCCTTCATCGTAATATTTCAGACCACGGGCCGATTCTTCTTAAAGAATCTCATGTTGATTACGGTCCTACTCCTTTTCGATTATTTCACTCTTGGTTCTTAGAAGACGACTTCACATCTGTTATTGAAGACTCTTGGAATAACAACGGGATTATTGCCCCTAATCCCATGATCTTGCTTAAAAACAAGCTCAAGAGCTTGAAACAGAGATTGAAAACTTGGAGTAGTGAAAAGAAGGGTATCAAGGATCATGACCGTAAACGTCTTCAAGACACTCTCATTGCGATAGACTTACGTCTTGACCAAGACGTGTGCCTCCCTGGTGACCTTTTGAACCGTGCTAATATTGTTCGTGATTTGCAAGCTATAAATAAAAAAGAATCGGTAGATTTGGCTCAAAAAGCTAAGGTTAAATGGGCTATCGAAGGAGATGAGAACACCAAATTCTTCCACGGTATTGTGAACAAGAAAAGAAGACATCTGGCTATTAAAGGCATCCTAATCAATGGTGAGTGGATTGACAATCCGATTCGTGTTAAATCGGAATTCTACAATCATTTTGCTAATAGATTCTCTGCTCCTAATTGGACCCGGGTTCCTTTTGATGATCAATTCCCAAGTTGTTTGAATATTGATCATTCATGTGATTTGGAGAGAGATGTCACCATCGAGGAAATTAAGAGGGCTGTTTGGGATTGTTGTTCCGATAAATCGCCTGGTCCAGATGGTTTTACTTTCGAATTCTTTAAGAAATATTGGTCTATTGTTGGTAATGATGTGGTCAATGTAGTAAAAGAGTTTTTCTCTTCTAGCACATTTCCTAATAGGTGTAATCCCTCGTTTATTGCTTTAATTCTAAAGGTGTTAGATGCTAAACACCTTAATGACTTTCGTCTTATTAGTCTAGTTGGCTGCCAATATAAGATCATTGGTAACATTCTAGCTAATCGTTTAAGCCTTGTGATAGATGATATTATTAGCCAAGAGCAGTCGGCTTTCGTGAAAGGAAGGAAAATTATTGACGGTCCTATCATTCTTAATGAGGTTGTCTCTTGGTGAAAATCCAAGAAGGAGCAATCTTTGTTGTTTAAGGTTGATTTTCAGAAGGCTTTTGACTCGGTTAGATGGGATCATCTTGACGACATCCTTGGTAAATTCGGTTTTGGTAATAAATGGCGTGGTTGGATTCAAGGGTGCCTTCTTTCATCTAAAGCCTCGGTTCTAGTTAATGGGTCACCAACTGATGAGTTTACTTTTCATAGAGGTTTGAGGCAAGGAGACCCTCTATCTCCTTTTCTTTTTATCCTCGTGATGGAGAGTCTTCATGTTTCATTTTAGCGTCTTATTGATAGAGGTATGTCCACTCTCGTCTCTGTTGGTAATGATAATTTGGTTCCCATCTCGCATATATTCTACGCCGATGATGCAATGTTTATTGGAAAGATGTGAAAATGTTAATGTTCTAATGATGATGTTGCATTGTTTTTTCCTTGCATCTGGTCTTAAGATCAACGTGCAAAAAAGTAGTATCTTTGGTGTTGGGGTTCGCTCCTCTGATGTTCATAGTATGGTTGTTCGATATGGGTGTCTAGCTAGTACTCTTCCGTTTACATATCTTGGCGTTAAAGTTGGTGCAAATATGAAGCGGGTTAATTCTTGGAGTGAAGTGGTTAAAAAGGTAACGTCTAAGCTTTCTACTTGGAAAGCTAAAACCTTATCAGTGGGGGGTAGATTAACTCTTATCAAATCAGTGCTAGGTGCTATCCTGACGTATTATATGTCTTTATTCAAAGCCCCTGAAGGCGTTTTAAAACACTTGGAGATAATTCACAACTCTTTTTTCTTGGGAGCTGATTTGGGTGAACGTAAGATCACTTGGGTTAGTTAGCGTAAAGTAATGGCTCAAAAACAACATGGCGGTCTTGGAATTAATAGTTTGTACGCTCTTAACCTTTGATTTTTAAATGGATTTGGCGTTTCAAATCCGCTCACTCAGGCCTTTGGTTGAATGTCATTAAGGCTATCTATGGCAATGAAGGGTCTCTTGATCACTTCAGTTCGTCTCATCATGGATGCTCGGTTTGGTCAGGGATCCTTAAAGCTGTCGATAAGCTTAAAATTAAAGGTGTTGATTTAAATAACTTCTGTAAATTGGTGGTCGGTAATGGTAATACTATTAAATTTTGGCATGAAAAATGGTTATTATGGCGTATGTTTGCTTCAAAGACAAGTTCATAGGTGTTTCAACTTGGAGCTTTCAAAAAGGACATTTTCAGTGCTTTAGCTGCATGCAACGATTTTTCTCTTTCTTTCGGAGCGGCCTAGATCTCTGTTATAGAAGATCTCAATTTTGTAAGCTCTCGTGCCTCCAAGCTTCGGGTTGTTTTTATCAATGCTGGGATAGAGGGTATGGTCTTTAAGTGGTCATGGCGTATTTTCAGTGAATCGGCTAGAAAGTGACGTCAGCTGTGTCATCATTCTTTACACCTACGCGATGGTCTAAGGTTCTTCCTATTAAGCTCAATGTCTTTATGTGGCGTATGTTACTTGACAAGCTTCCTACTAGGAGTAACCTTGCCATAAGAGGTTTAGATGTTCCATGCTCCTTATGTCCGAACTGTGGGATGGGTGTCGTATATCCTGTGTCTCTTCTTTTTTTCGTTTGCCCTATGGCATTGGATCTGTTTCGTCTTTTAGGCCGATGGTGGAATATTCAAATTCCCATCTTGCTTGATCCTTCTACCTGAGAGTCGTGGCTTAACAGCCTTAGACTTAATAGTCTCCAAAAATTGGTGCTGGAGGCTTCCTTTTCTTCATTGTGGTGGCATATTTGGGTCTTCAGAAATGCAACTTTATTCTCTAGTAAGAAGCCTTCCAAAGGAATGATTTTCGACAACTTCGTTTCTCAAACTTTTACTTGGGTTTTGAATAGGTGTAGGAAGTTTAATTGTAATTGGGTCGATTGGCTAAAAGATCCGTTAAATGCTATTTTCATGTAATTGTTTAATCTAGCTTCTTGTTAGCTTTTTTAATAATAATCCGTTGTTCTAAAAAAAAGTGTTTGCATAATTTGTAAGAGCAAAGATCAAATAGTAAAGTGTCATTTGTTCTTTTGAACGGGAGTTTTTTTCAATTAAAAACTAACAAGATCGAGACTAGAAATACAAGTGTCATATGTGACAATGGCTGGTTTAATGAGACGCTAAATTTCACTAGTGAATTAGTGGTGCTTTAATAGGTTTATATTAAGGTTTAACATTTTTTGTGAAACGATTAATTGTGGCACAACATAAAAAGTATATATTCACACTCCATTGCTACCCATTCTGCAACAGCACTTAATACATGAAATATGTATTCGTAACTGAAATTTCACTCGTGAGAATTTTTGACATTTTGTGACAGATTTTAGTGACCCTTTTCCCCGTGTCACTGGCTAAATTTAAAATAGCTAAAAAAATGTCTTTTAATAACACATAAAAATGTCAAACAAAAGTAAAAAAGTGTCACTAAAAATAAAAAAGTGTCACTAGAAATATAAAAAGTGTCACTAAAAGATTTATTTACTTCTCCCACATTTAAAAAAGTGTAAGTAGAAGTCCAGTTGGTAAAAGTCTATTTATAGTGACGCTAAAATAATGTAAGAAAATGATTTTTTTTTGCCTTTGGTGACACATTTTGTTTTCAAAAAGTGTCGTCAAATCTTAAAATTTTAGACTTTTGCTTATATTTTTTAAACAGTGCCACTAAAAAGTTGGATTTAGTAACACTTTTTTTGTGTCATTAAAACACTGTCACTAAATGTCTATTTTCTTACAGTGTAGTAATAATTACTCTAAAAACTAGAAAGAACTTATTTATTCGGATTGTAATAGAAAACTTTATGATGTCTTTCTTTATTTTACATGTACTTACATTATAAGTATAAAAATCCTAAGTGTACAAAGTATTAAGTATTACGGTTGCCTGAAATTATTGTTTGTATCTTTAAAGTAAACTATATATAGAAACGAGTCGTTAGTTATTTAAAGATGGACAATAATAAAACAACACATGCATATTCATGTGTACGTTAAGATTTTTTAAATGCATCTAGTTTGTTTTAAAACCTTCATATATTGAAGTTACATTTTCTGTTGTCAATTTAATGAGGTCATTGATTGGTCGTGGCATCATTATCCATATCTATTGGTGGGATTTAATTATTTTTAAGTCGTGAATTATTATTTTTAAGTCGTGAATTAACTAATATGTAACCAGTAATATAATAAGTCGCGAAATATAGCGTTTCTATTAATCATTTTCGTTGACCATGCTAATAAATTAATTAATTAGTCTCCGAGCCAATCCATATATCTAGCATTTTCTTTTTGAACAGAACCAATCCACCTATTAATCGTAAAAAATTCTTAAATTTTATGTAAGAGATATTTAAATGTAAAATCGTTACGTACATCATGAGAAAAGAACAAACGAGATTTATCCTAAATTCTATGAAACGATTTATAATAAGCACTATTATGTTTTTGAGCAAATTATAAAAAAGTGTAGCCAATTTACCACTTTTTTCTATTGTGTGTAGGCAACTTTAAAAGAAAAATCATTTAACTTTTGAATTTCGAATATTGTGTGTATTTTGCCCACATGTAATGACCAAATTACTCTTCACGGTTAACAGATTGGTTAAAAAACATAAGAGTAAAATAGTCACCCACTAAACACATTATTCAAAATTCAAAAGTTAATTGATTGTTTAACAAAAAAAAATTGCCTACACACAATATCTTTTTATAATTTGCCCTATGTTTTTTGAAAGGCAAAAATAAACCCTATCGATGGGCTTTGTCCATGTGTAATATATCATACGTATAGTAGTTGACGGTATCACATAATACAAATTCAAGCTTGTGTACGTATTGATTTGAGTTTCTCATGGTATATAATTACATTCAATGTAAATGTTTGAATTTCGTTTATTCTCAGAGCGTATGTTTAATATTCAACGAAACTCGCACAACATCAATCAACGAAGGACGTACAAAACAACAACGTTTGTTTCAAGCAAAACTCGAGCAACATACAGATGAAGTAAAATTTTGAAAATTTGATGTCTTGATGATATTTGACCCAACTTATAATAAGATAATAAATGTGATGGTGGAAAGTTTTGTTTGTATAGGGGGACAAAGAGCATCTTTGGTGGGTGATGCATGAGTTTCATAACCAAATCCCAACAATTAATAACAAGAACAAGAAGAAGAGTGGTGGATGATGGATCAGCAAAGAGTCCGCCGGTTGGAGGGATGGGGTGAGACTTCGTTTTCCGCATTCTGACTCTCTTTTTGTCAGCGCCTTCTACGCGTCTTTTTCCTCCCTTCCACACCCCTCACACCCAACCTACCTTTCTTTCTATCTATATTCTCTACATTTTACACCAGTGCTTAATTGCAGACAACGAAAATGAATTTTAGGAGGTAAAAATCACTAAGTGAGATTTTCTAAAACTATGAGCATTGTGAAAGTGAAAACTTATTATTATAAGACGAAGATAGTAGTAGATTGACGGTATAAAACTATTACCTTTCTGTAAGATGTAGTAATAAACCTATAACTAATTTTTCTTTTTTGGTAAAGGGTTTTCCCGGTAAATTTTATTACTCCAAAAAAACATGTAAATATAAAAGATGAGGGTGAGTCTCACATCTCTGTCCATTACATAGGCAAAACTACTTCATTATCGCAAGCTACACAAAGCGACTAGACTACAAAAGAAACAGGATACTATTTCTTCCTACGACCTCGAACTCTGATATCTAACATAAACTAATTTTTCGAAGTTCTTATTAACTGGTTAACTATAAACATTTGAGATAATGAAGTGATACCACTGGCAGAATACCCCAACAGTTGCAAGAATGTGGTTTTGACTTGTGCACTACATGGAAATTTAAAATGAGCATCATGTAATACTCAATTTAAGTGTTTGTAATGTTGTGTGAAAATCAAAATAAGGTGCGTTATGTCACCTGTTATTTCGTACATTTCATTCTTATATTAACATGCAATACAAAATTTGTATGTTTTCTGTCACTTTTGTTCTTTGTGTAATTGTAATGTTCAGCCTTTGCCAAACATAAGGAACAATACTGCAAGATGTGTTTCGAACCTTAGCCTTATACTTTTTGAATGAAGATCAAAGACGAATAACGAGTATTACATGAATGTATAGACTATAGAGTAGTTGTTGAGATTCAAATTTTTGGTCTCCCCGGGTTACTTGATAAGTGAAAACCTCATCCGTTTACCCGTTTTATATATGAGACCATAAATTGTTCGAGTCAAATATGTAATAGCGAAATAGCCAAATAGATAAAGTCATTATGATTCCTCAATCAAATTGGTTTGGATGGGTTAGCTAGTAATCTTTGTAGCAATATCTCTACTTGTCGTAATCCTTGTAACTTTTGGCCTCGACTTCTTGCTAAGGTCTTTTCTTCAATAAGAATCGGTGGGGAATCTATGAACTCAAGCATCCATTTTGGGTGCCGATACACCCTTCTCCAAGAACCTAGCGTTAAGCAATGAGAATAAGTTCTATTGACCTTTAACTAGGAGTTAGGACTATATACCCTAAAATCCCGCTACGTCTGGTGACTTTGGTGAACTAACCCTAACAACAATCGATCCTAAGTTACTACTTTAAATCGTGTACTAATCCTAAAAGCAAGTTTGATTCAGGTTGATTCCAATTCTGTGTTTAGGGTTTGTTTTTTTAAGAGTCGATTTTCTTTTCCTTTTCTCCAAATCATTGTTCCAAATTGGCCTTTATATTCTTTATACGTTTGTTGAATATCATGTTGAGTTGCGTACTGATTCGTCTGAATTTGGAACTGCAATTTATAACCTTAATCCATTAGGGTTCTTTTCTGTTAGGAATACAGAAAAGACTCGGCCACTTCCAGCATCTTAGTTCTTAGCTCGTAGTTTAATCATGTAATAATTAAGTAAGGAAACACCCCGACCCACGGACCATCCATGGATAGCCACGCCCCAACTCATGTATAAATACCCTATCCACACATGGAAAGGGTGCTGGTTTTCTATTATTCATATGACATTCCATGTTTCTCTCTCTAGAAAGCTAACCATCTCTCTCTGTAGAATCTTCCTATAATACTCTTTGTGTGTGAATGATATCTATTCTACAATTGATATCAGTCGTCATGGAATGATTATGTGCGTTTGTGTGCGTGTTTTTCTTGCCAAAACTCACGAAAACTAGTGTTTTTAGGCCATAGACTCAAAATAATTAAAACTAAAGATTTTGATGTTAAAAATGTTAAAGTTATGGTTTTTTGATACATCTAGCCTAAGGTAGTTGTGCAAAAATTTTCAACAAAAAACGTTAAAAGGTGTGTTTTTAAGTGTTATTTACGTTTGTAGTTTTCTCAAATCACGCGATTTGGTCCACGAATCCCGCGATTTGATCTTTAAATCCCGCGGTTTGAGGTACGTATTCAGGCGGTTTGATTAAGGATCAGGCGATTTGAGTATAGCATTCAAGCGATTTGATCGTATCAATCAAGCGGTTTGAGTAAAGTTCAAGTGATATAGGCGATTTGAGTAGTATTTCTCAGGTGATTTGAGTAAGTATATCAAGCGGTTTGAGCTCAACTTTCACGCGGTTTGACTCAGTAAATCCTACGATTTGATCTCATATTTCAGGTGATTTGATCACACAAATCAGGCGATTTGATTACTTTTTCCATGCGATTTGATCAATATCATCACGCGATTTGACCAACATTATCAGGCGATTTGTTCAATTTCAACATGCGATTTGATCACTTTGACCATGCGATTTGATCATATTTTTGTATCAACTCTAAAACTTAAATTGCAACAAAGACAACAAAAAAACACTTAAAACAACAACATAATAACATAACTCTCACTAATCATTGAAATAATTTTGTAATATCATTTGACACATCAATCAATTCATTTTGTCTACCATGTCTACTATGGCTGAGAGAATGTTCTTATCGCGGGACCTGATAACCGTCCTCTTATGCTCGAGAGGAGTCAGTATGATTCATGGCAGAGTCGTATGCTACTTTACATAAAAGGTAAAGAACATGGTAAATAGCTGTATGACTCAGTCATAAATGGCCCATTTCAGTTTGGAATAGTTGACGTCCCAGCAACTCCAAATACACCTGCCTTAACAAGACCTAGAACCATTGATGATCTCACAGAAGTAGAAAAATACGTGAAGCCTGTGACATAAGAGCAACTAACATTGTTCTTCAGCGCTTACCACCAGATGTTTACACTCTTGTGAATCATCATATAGTTGCTAAGGAGATTTGGGACAGAGTCAAGTTGATTATTGAAGGTTTAGAACTCTCGTTGCAAGAAAGAGAATCAAAGTTGTATAATGAGTTTGATTAATTCACATCTGAGAAGGGAGAAACCATTCATTCGTATTACTTAAGATTTGCAAAGCTGATTAATGACATGAACACTATTAGGATGACAATGCAAAAATTCAAGTTAATACAAAGTTTGTGAAAAATCTTCAACCTGAGTGGAGTAAGTTTGTTACTGATGTCAAATTAGCAATGGATATGCACAATGCAAGCTTTGATCAGCTATATGCATATCTAAGGCAACATGAGGTCCATGCTAATGAAGTTCAAATGATGAGGCAAAGATTTCCAGACCCTCTTACTTTAATTGCTAACACTCATAACTCACTTCCATTCTACAACACTCAACCTCAGTACAATCTATCTCAGTACCATCCACAGTCTTCAGCAATTCCTCAACAACAACAATTCTATTCACCTCCTTTACGACAACAATCATATGAAGCACCATTTATCCATCAACAATCATATCAAACACCAATTATCCATTAACAATCATATCAAGCACCGATTTTCCATCAACAATCATCAAGCACCAGTTATTCATCAACAATGATAATCATTTATTCCCACTGATGATCCAATTGCAAGTCTCAACAAAGCAATGACATTCATCAGCACCGCATTTGCCTCAAGATATCTACCGACCAATAATCAACTCAGAACCTCGTCTAATCCAAGGAACCAAACCGCTATTCAAGACAGCATGATCACAGTGCAGAATGTCCAGGGGAGACAGACTTAGGGTTATGCAGGTAGTGGAGCAAAGGGTAATGCTATTGGAACATAGGCTAACAGAAATATGGGAACTACTACAGCAAATCCATTAAAGGTCATTCAATGTTACAACTATAAAGGTGAAGGTCACATGGCAAGACAGTGTACTCAACCAAAGAGGCTAAAGAATTTAGAATGGTTTAAGGAAAAGATGTTGCTAACTCAAGCTTAGAAAGCGAGGGTTATATTGGATGAAGAACAACTTGTATTTTTGGCAGATACATGGGAGAGAGTTAATTCAGGCACAAACACTCAAGCACTGACAACTATTGCTATCTTCCAGATTGATGATCTTGGTGCATTCGATTCAGACTGTGATGAAGCACCACCAGCAAATGCAATCCTCATGGCTAAACTCTCTGCTTATGATTCTGATGTTCTCTCTGGGGTACCAGATTACAACAATTATCAAGATAATAATGTGATTGATCAAAGTGTTCAAGAGATGTAGTATTTTGAACAACCTATTTTTGTTGACGATTCAAATATTGACATTACAAGTGACAACAATGTTATTTCTTATTATCAATATATGAGAGAAAACGAAAGTGAAGTTGTTCAAGATACTACTTCTTCTAAACAACAAGATGCTATGATAATGTTTGTAATTGAGTAAATGTCTAATCAAGTAGCAAATTGCAATGGGGTTAATCAGGAGCATAAGACTGTAAATTAATCATTAACTGATGAGCTTGAACGATACAAAGAAATGATCAAAATCTTTGAATAAAGACAGAAATTTGATTTAACAGACCGAGAAAAAAAATTGATTCTCAAATGCGAGGTATCATCGTTGATCGTAATGCAAAGTTTGACGCTTTTCAAAAAGAATTTCAAACGTTAAAGTTGCAACTCTATGCAAATATTGAAGATAACAAGTCTTTAACCACAAAAATAGATGTTTTGAAAAAAGATATTTCTAAAAAACAAGAAAAATACATTGAAGAAATTGTGGATTTAGAAAAGAAAAGGAAAGCTCTTGACAACATTGTTTACAAAACGATTCAAACGATGCATATACATCCTTTGTATTTGTATAAAGCTCAACAAATACAACCTGTGCTGTATAGTAGTAGTGCCTTAGTTGAAAAACATGCTTCTATTTTTGTGATTGATACTGAAGAGACCTTTATGTTGGCTGAAGAGAGTAGATTAAAAATACTTGCAAAACAAAATAATAAGATTATGAAAGAGAAAAAAGTAAACATCACACCCATTGATTATACTTCACTGAATAGATTGTCTGAGCATTTTCTTGTGCATTTTGTTCCTAAAAAACAACTGTCTGCAGAATAAGCCTTTTAGTTACCAATTTCAAAAACGGTTTCTGAACAATCACCGGCTAAACCAAAACCAGTTCAAAATGATCTTCCTCGCTAACTTCCAACTACTAGTATGGTCAAACAAAATCGTTTGAAACAAAAAGTCATCTTGACAATTTTGACAAAGTGATAAAATTTAGAACCAAAGTTACTAGGCTGAATAAAGGGACTTGGGGGTTTGAGCACATAAGAGGAGCTTTTGAAAAAGATAATATTCTATTTGTCAAATCTCTAAGAGAATCGTCTGTATATTTTGAATTAGGTCTTTATAGAGAGGTTTATGAAATGAATTTTTTTTCAACAAATGGAAACCGAGGTTGAACAATGTTTTGTGGATAGGAAGTATTTTGATATTGAAAAGAAAGAACTTCTCATTGAAAATGATTGTCTTTTGGAGCAAATTATTTCTCAAGATATTATGTGTATTGCTATGCATTCTTATGATGATCTTGTTAAATATGCTGATATGGAACAAAGTTATATTGATGAATACAATAAGTGTTTGAAACTTAAGGCTGAGCTTTAAAAAAAGAAAGATATGGTTAAAAAAGCTGTTTATAATGAACTTTCAAACATATTTTCAAGACTTAAAAAATGGTGTATTTCTCTTGAAGTAAAAGTACAACAAAGTAAAGAAAGTTTTCAAAATGACAGACCATGTAATAATCAGGATGCTCCTGTTCAGGAATTTTTTGAAATAAATGAATTGAAAGCTCAGTTACAAAAGAAAAACACAACAATCAGCAACTTGAAAGACCACATTGCAAAGTTGAAAGAAATAAGTGTGTCTGATTGTACTGCACCGGTCAATAGTTCAACTGTGATTGCCCTAGGGATGTTTAAATTATATTTGCCACCACTTTCTCCTAAACTTAGGAAAAACAAGAAAGCATATGTAGACTATCTTAAACAGACAAAGGAACATGCTGACACACTCCATGAAATTGTAGAGCAAGTTAGAGCCTTGAAACCTTTAGATAATTCTTTAGACTATGCTTGTAAGTTTACAACACGAATTCAGGAGTTGCTAGTATATGTTAGTGCTACATGCCCCAGTTCCCGAATCAAAAGTGAAAAATTGGTTGTTGTCACACCAATGAACAAGAACAACAAGTTAGGTTTGTAGAGCCTAGTACATCAACAAGTAACAAAAAAACAGGTAGAAGCATATAGTAATCAGAATACTAACAGACCTTTGTTTCCTTCTACAGGAATAAAAAGTTCTACTGATGAAAGCAGATCAAAGTCTAGGAGCAATACAAGGAACAATAGGATCTCGCAAACATCACGTAGCAACAAGAAGAATAAAAAAATAAAAAACCACCCTAGGAATATTAAGTCTAGTTTGAGTAACACGAATCGTGTTCATGCTTGTAATGCAAATGTTAAGCATGTTGTGTTAAATGCGAATTCTGAATTTGTGTGTTCTACATGTAATGAATGTTTTTCTCAGCAAATCATGATTTGTATGTTGTTGATTATTTGAATGATGTGAATTCGCGTACTAGAGCTAAGTCTGTTAAGAGCAATAAGAAGGATGAATGGAAACCTATAGGTAAAGTGTTTACTAATGTTGGACACATATGGTTACCCATAGGAAGAACTTTCACTATAGATGGAACGAAGTGCCCTCAAACTAGAATCACTTCCACTAAAATAGTGCCTCCTAGGAAACCAGTTCAAACAAAAGTAATTACGAAAACACCACCTAGTATCGTATCTCAAAGGAATTCCAATGAAACAAAAATAGTGAGTTCGAGTCGTAAACCTAGGATTGTAGAATCTAGGCACTCTAACAACTCGGAACCCAACAAAAATTAAAGATCCAATGTTTCAAACTCTCCATCTTCTTCCCGTTTCCAATGCAGGTCATACAGATCGTCCTTTGGTATTTAGACTCGAGTTGCTCAAAACATATGACCGGACAACGCTCTCAGCTCATCAATTTTGTCAGCAAGTTTAAAGAAACCGTTAGATTCAGAAATGATCAAGTTGCAGCAATAATAGGGTATGGTGATTATCAGATAGGGAATGTAACAATTTCCAGGGTTTTTTTTAATGTAGAGGGGCTTGGACATAATTTATTTTCAGTAGGTCAACTCTGTGACTCCGATCTTGAAGTAGCGTTTAAAAAAAACTCATGCTTTGTTCGTGATTTAGAGGGGGTGATCTACTTACGGGCTCAAGGGGCACAAATTTATATACACTTAGATTACCTGAAGTCTTCTCCAATATGTCTCTTGTCCAAAGCTTCTAAGACTAAATCCTGGTTATGGCATCGATAGTTATCTCACTTAAACTTCGGTACCATTAATGAACTAGCTAAACAAGGTCTCGTTAGAGGTTTGCCCAAATTGAAATACGAAAAAGATCACTTATGTTCTACGTGTTTGTGACACTTTGAAATTTCACAGGTCAATATTTTACTATTTACGTGCATCATTTTGACTTTTATAAGTTACGTGCTTAATTTGACCAAAAACCGAGAAGTTGTCCCGCGTATAACTGAGAAGCATCACCAGACGCATTCTGGCTTTCAATTTAACGTAGCCTTTTAACGACTATCGTGTTTCGACTTAACGAGCATATTTTATTTTTAACATTTCTTCTAGTCGTTGTGCGTTTTTAGTTTTTACGAGATTACGTCTATGTTAACTAGCTTATTCATACATGCATGCATTTAAATCAAATTATAGATCCTTCTTGCAAGATATTTAAATTTGAGACCAAATTGACCCCCCCTTTGGCTTACTCGTCCGCCACCCCACAACCCCAACACCTTGCCATTTATTTTGCTAGCTTGTTCCCTTGGTACATGTCCTAGTATTCTCTAGTCCTTACTTTTGTCTTGCTTTGGAATTGAACCCCACAAGGATGGAATCCCATGTGAGACTGCAAGCATAACTAGCTATTCATTCATTCATTTCATCACTCACTTCTCTCTCTAGAAAACACACACAAAAATTTCTTCCTTTTCTCTCTTTTTCTTGTGCTCGTCCGAAAATAACAAACACCCCATGGTGTTGATATTTCTTGTTTGCTTGAAGATTTAGAGTTAAAGAAGCTAGCATAGTTTATTGGTTTACTTAGTTGGGTCATTTAGGTTGTTCTTTGGGTTGATCCTTGGCACTTAAATCTATTCTTTTCATCAAAATTTTTCCTAATTCTTTTTGTATTTCTAGCATCCTCATTTTATATGTTTTTCATTTGTACAAGTTATTTACAAAAACCTTCAAGAAAAAGTTTAACAATGGAGCATATACATACATATATATACTTGACATATATATAAAACCACCAACAAAAAAATATATCATCATGTTTGTGTAACTTATTTTCTCTTAAAAATGTGTAAAAGCTTTTCGTGTAGATCATTTGGGCGTATCTTGAATATTAGTTTTGCTATGATGGTATAAACTTGGTTATTGTAAGGTTGTTATGTCACCTTTTAGGTTGTTGTTATAAATCAGTGAAAGGGATTTGTTTTAGTTAGGCGATGTTGGTTTTGTTGACAAGAATTTTAGTTTTACTTGTCCTTGGTTTATCTGCAACGACCATGTCTGCTTTTACAAATCTTCATTTATGTGGACCTTTCATGTCACACTTTGACTTGGCAAGATAAAGAGATAGATGATTGTTTTCATTGTTTAGTTGATGCAACGAGAAATATATTGAACCAACAAACATAAATATACGATGGGACCATTTGGAACCTAGACTACTCAAATATCTAGATCACCTATGAAACTTTTAGCACCATCTCAAATATAGCAAAATGAACAGGTCAAGTAGCTTGGGTAGTGGGTAAAAACAGCCCATTTTTGTTTTAGTCCTAATGGTCCGGGTTGGGTTGATCTACAAATACTTTTTGCTCTCTTAGATAAAGATCTCAACTTACATTTAAGCTATACATCACTATATTAATACTTTAGATATTTAATCGGTTACATAAATCTATATTAGTGAACATTGATTTGATGTCTCATGGTGCTTCTGAATCTAGTTTTAACCAGATTTTTCACTGAAACAAGTATTCCTATTATGATTGAATGGATTGTTTATTATAAAAGAAGGTAAAAAATTAAAACTCTCATACTAGAAAATATGATCTCCCTTACAACAAGTACTCGCCAATTTTACATCTCAAACAACAACAAAAGATTATCGAGCAACACTAGGTTTAAATTATTCACGAGTATTGCCCGATTTTAGTACAACGTTTTAAATTATTTATTCAGTCTTTTTTCATCACAACTTATATTAAATCTATGTAATACTTATTGTATATATATAAGAACTTTTCAGCAGTAGTTTTCAATGATAGTAGTAAGACATAAATGATGCAGGATTATCCCCAATATGTTACGTGACATAGCTATTTGTAAAGTCGTGAAATTAGGAAATAAAAGTTACTATTGATCCGTTCTAAAGAGTCTTTCATTTTATTTTTCTTACTCATAGTATTGTACTCATTCAAACTACTTAATAAAAATCATATACTTTGTTAACGAATGTATATAATATAATTAACCGTCTCATAATTTTATCCATGAAACTCATAAGGCAAGCCCACCAAACGGCGGGCATTGCAACTATGTATAAAGTATAAAAATAATAGTAACTTTTACGTAAAATTTAATTTAAAACTTACAAAACAAAACACAAACGAACAATGGTGATACAAAGTTTAACAAATACATTTTTGCAATCGATTCATTCATATAGCATTATACTAAGATAAGTCATTATTTATTAGGTCATGACCCAGTACCGTTGTGCTCTATTACCTTATAAAATTTTTCTCGAATCTCTACTATTACAACAAGTTTAGTACATAGCCATAACGTTTAACTAATATAACCAATACTATACAACTCTCGGGAAGAAAAATGCTGTTTTACAATTGTACGAAATAACTTTACTTATACGAATTAACAGTTATGCCTAAGTATCTATAACCGCACTAACAGTACATAAACATGAACCATGAATTACATGTTTGTAAGCGTAATGAATAAATAAATCTATTTGGGCTAATAACTCCCCGACCAGGTTTGAGTTCTTTACTTGTATCAGAGGACCGATCAAACAACGTATAGCAAGTCCGAAATTCAAGGTGATCTTGGGAGAAGATACCCAGTTAGGCAAGTCATAAACTTGGCATGTATATTGCTACTACTTTGTTTAGCTTCGTGTTATACCTAGTGGCAAACATAAATCCTTTTTGTGATGTTTATGTGTGATAACGCACAGATTTGGTATGTTTTATGGGATGCTGTTATCTGGGTTTTTATACAAGATATTCCGGCTAAAAAATAATGCTTATTTACCCTTTGTTTATTGTGCAAAGTGAGTTTCTATGTGTTGTAGCTGCCAAAAGACGCGAATGAAGAAAATAAATTAAGAAATGATAGCTGGTTTCGATATTGTGAACAAAGACTCATCAGGACCATTAAAACAAGTACTTTTTGGCATGATAAATGATGAGTAAGTATTTACACAATGGAAAAAAAGTAATCAAAGAAAGAGACGAGAAAAGAAAGTCCGCATATGCTTGACAAGGTCTTTGCTGCCCGTCAGGAAGGATTGCCTCCCTGCTGGGAGCTCGAAATGAATTTGCCGCCCGGCAAGAATTTTGCCACCACCCGGCTGGAAGGACGATTCATTACAAAAATACAACTATGATAGTATTAACTAGCATAATGGCACTAGAAACCCGATCATAGACTCAAATATCAAACTAGAGGTGACTATACATTTACTTCTGAACGTCGGTTTGGAGAGTAATAAAAAATACAGAGTGGAATCTTACCAAACACACACTTAACCATTAAAAAAGTTAAAGATTTAACCACCACTATTCACACCAAAAGCTGCAATATAATCTCTAGAAACCCAGGAGTGAGAGAGGACGAATTTGGAAAGAGAAGTACCACTCTTTGGCGTTACGTTGATTGTACACGGCGATTGGAGGCCCTTGGCGAGCGATATCACCAAATTCCTAGGAATCTTTATAGTATTTATCTTCATAAGTATTAATGAAATGTGATTTTATTTACCACCCGAAGTTTGTATTGTTGAAAAGAATTTACACATGAGAAGTATCATAATATAATATTGAAATGAGTAATAATAGATGTCTATTAAGTGATTATTATATTTTATATATATCTTGAGATATATTCACTAAAGAATAATTTAGGTAGATATTTACCCACATAATCAAATGTCGAAAGGTTATCAGTGGCGAAGACTGATTCTCTATTAGTAGCGAGTCTAAACAGACTAAACTAAAGTATAGTACACATTGCGATTTTGGTATACTAGCTATAACGGTAATCTCAATTACTGGATAATACGTTTTTCTCACAAAAATCAAAAAACCCAAGAAGCACAAGTGGTTCTTAAACAAATTTCCAGAGTATAAATTTTTGAAGTTCGAAACAAAGCGAGATACTTTCTGATTTTGAATACAACTTATAGAAACAAAAATTGTTTCAAATAGCTTATCAAAACCAGAAAACTAGAGATGATCGAGCTTAAATTAGGCTTGGGTTGATGAGGTTCATAGGCCGAAAGTGTCGTCATTAGTCTATTCATAAATAGCTTTTGTGTGAAAGCTTACCATGGAACCAGATCGTATACAAATGGTTTTGTGAAATCAGTACAGAATTGAATAGCTTAACATAATAAAAACATGAAATCAATCAATGTAATTCTCACATAATTATAGTATATTTCAAATATGGAACGCAATTGCTTAGTTAACCACGCTTGTTACAGTGATGCAAATGTACCATAGAAAACCTAGTGTCTAATTCGCTATCTAGTATTGGTTTGCACCAGTCCCGTGGAACGAACTTGACTTACCCGACTTTACTACGAATAAACGAGTATACTTGCTCGTATGCATCGTTGGTAATTTCATTAGTCTCGATTATAAATGTAAAACTTGCACCCGATCAAAGTCATCAAGGTTTTGGCGCCGTTGCTGGGGACTTGTCTTTTATTCTTGTTTTAATCATTACAAGAGGTAGCGGATATATTTAGTTAAAAATTTAGATGGTAAATAATTAGTAGCAATTTTTTTTCCAAAAGAATCTTGCCGGGGCGTCTTACTAGCCTAGATAAAATAAAAACAAGGACCCAGCCATGCGGTAGAGGACTGGTCGTGGCGGCAAGCAGTTCAGTGAGAAACATTGTTGGGTTTAAAGAGATTATACGCTTAAGAAGCACGTGTCAAAACTAAATAATGATTGACGGGTTAAACTATGTGAAAAACAAGTGTGAATGGATTATTTTTATACTAACCCAATCTCTAAAGAGTTTGATGATGTATGTTTTCTTTATAGTTTTAAGCTTTCGTGATTGATACCTTGGGCATTGTTTTCAGAATACTTGAAAGATCTTGAGGACGTATGGATTATGGTGATTCACTTGTTGCTACTGAAAAAAATAGTTTTATGCTTTTGGAGCATAAGAGCATTGTGATCGAAGTGGGCAACCAAAAGTTTGTAATTTTTCCAAGGCGCCACTTCGGGCCTTTGGTGAGCCATTCATGAGGTACTCTTTACCGTGTAAGGTTGATGGGCAAGGAGCTTGGGACGCGGAGCTCGATCTTACAGATTCGGCGAATTATGTTACGGAAAAAGTGTTGGATAGCATGGGATTTGTAGATGTGAGTATTAGTGACTACGGTAAGAAGATGGTGAATGATAGTCAAACGAGAAATCCATGGGGTTAAGTTTAAGGCTGATTTCGTTGTTCTTGATTATGCTAACGAAAGGGAACCTTCTATTATGTTTGGAAGGGATTTTTTGGCAACCACAAAAAGCCAAGTTGATTTCGGATTGGGCGAAATTAAGATGAATCTTAATATGTTCGAAGAGGTTAACAGTGTGGTCGATCTTTTAGAGGAAATTGGATGCTCAAGTGAAGAAGTTTTCAAGATGGGGAAGGCAAACCGCAACAAAGGGTATAATATTAACAAACTCACTCCCCCTCCTTCCTTGAAACTAGAAGAAATTCCATCGACTTCCACCATTCCACCACAACCAATTTACTACCCCCTCACCTCAAAACAAAGGGAGAAGATGAAATGAAGATGTGTGACATCAGAAACAAAATGAGCTAGAGGAAACAGAAGCCTATTCTGAAGTGTTGGATGAACTATTTGATATCATTAATAAATTAGAAAAAATCTGATAGGTAAGGAAGTTTAATAGGAAATAGCTTTAGGAAGAGACATAAGTATGGGGGAGGCATTATTGAACATGATTTGCCTAAAAAATGTGTGATCCCAGAAACTATGTATTGCCGGTGAAGATTAACGGTGTTGTCGAGATAGTTACTCTAGTGGATATCAGAGCAAGTGTGAGTGTTTTGCCATATAGCTTATACAAAGACCTTGGGCTCGGTGATCCAAGGCCCTACCAAACAAACTGTCCACTGTGGCAATAAATTACTAAAGCTAATGCGATTGGATAAATCTAAAAAGTGAGGATCCAAAAAGTGGTATCAAGCCTATTGTGGTGATCTTCAAGTCTGGATATTAGCGGTGGATCCTGAGTTATACCATTTACAATTTGGGCCGACCTTTTTTAAAGAACTTGCGGTGCAAGTTATTGACATGGGAAGATGTACACAAAGAAAGATGATGGGGGATATCCGCGTCGACACTAATTTCCCAAGCACGGTCTGAGTCATAGTTGAAAACTTTTGAAATGGAAGAGAAAATATTGGGCTAGGTAATTTTGATATGGGAAGAGACAAAGATGGAAACGCGAAGTATGGTCCGGTTGCACCATCATTTTTGGATATCAAGGATGATATGGAAAGGGCGTTGGCAATGGAGGCGTACTTTAATCCATTAAGATATCAATGTTTATTAATAAGCTGTGGGACTTTCGTGTTCCGTTGCCGAGCAAATTAAAAAACATAAGATTTGGGCAATGAAGGAAATGGAAACAAACAATAGATTGATGGCGATGGAAATTGGCATGCTAGGAATGAAATCAAAACCCCAAGTTAAGGAATTAATAGAGCGTTTCAAGACCAAAGACCACTACAAAAAAGCTGTCTGAAAATTCACACCTAAAATGTTTTTAAGGTTAGTCATTTTTTCTTGACTAGGAAAGCAAAGACAAGACAAAGATAGAGAGTGGAAGAGAAGAATAAAGCACAAATCAAAGTGCTAAGGATGTTCGTTTTCTCTTTTCGTTTATGCATCCTTTAGGCAATTTTACTTTAAGTACTTTTGGTTGGTTCTTATTTTGGTATGATTATCGTTGGTCTAGACAATTTGGTTATTGTTTGTTTAATTAGGAAATATAGAATGGTTAGTTAATAGTTTTAATTTCTACTTATGCAATTATTATTGTCAAAGATATAGTGGTGAGAGTTTTGGAAAAAACCTCAAAATGAGATGTTTTAACCAAAGATAAACTAAAAGCAGTAACCTTATGTCGGGGAAAAAGTTTCAAAGTGAAAATACATCATTTTTGTCAAGCCACATGGCTAGAGACAAAGCCACCTGGCTAAGAATGGCCAAACAAATACACACATTAATAACAAGATAATCCAAAATCATGTTTTAAACTAATTTCAGGCAAGAGAGAAATTGATGATAAACTATGACAACCAAAGAAGGTATGAAATTGTTTGGAATTTCCATTTTACACATATTAAATTTTATTTTCTTGATTTAGTTAGAAAAACTAATGGGATTAGTGATTTCGGTTGCGAATTAGACAAATTAAATTAGGACAAAGTGGGGTAATATTAAAAGTAGATTAAACCCCAGAAAGAATTATATGATTTGGTCTAGTGTGGATCAAATGGCTTAAGGTTGAAAATCCAAAAATTTTGAGGTCGAATTTTTCATTCGGCTATTTGTGTTGATTGTAATGTTTTAATGTTATTAATGATTAATAATTAGAGGTCCATAAGTAATGCTAGGGTTGATTGTAAGGAATACTCATTTTGATTTGTGATAAGATTGAAGTTATGAAATTTTGGCCGAAATTAGGGCAAGAAAAAACATAGAGAGAATATGTTTGTAGGTTGAAGAAGAAATTGAGAAAGATTAAGACACCCACAAGAGCGTTAGGGAGAGATGGGAGAACAAGGAGGAGAATAAAAACACCCAAAAAATTGTTACTGAAATCCGAAACCGACAAGGGGACAACACCCATCTGGACGGCAGGAGGTACTTGCTCCGGCGGCTAGGGGAGTTTGACCCACTTTATTTTTTGAAAATGAAACGACCATGTTCAAATGATATACTGGTTTATCAGGTTCCAAATGAAATGTAAGACTTTATATTATTCAAATTTGCAGAAAAGTCGCAATGGTATTCGTTTGCCAAATTTTACTTATAGGCAGAGTATGAAAAAAGAAAAAGAAGAATAACAATAACCTACTCAATGCACATGTGTCGAAATGGTAATTGAAGTGGAAGGATTTTCCATCCGGGAGAGACATACATATTATGAAAGGATTTTAAAATTGTAGGATAGAAAGCATTGGGGTACCAAGGGTTGGCAACTAGGGCGTGCTTAATGCTTATGGTTTCGAAGATACTTTGAGTAATATGATGAAATTGGAATACATTTACGAAGGAGACGGAGATGTTTTTGTTGATTACTCATGGGAGAGAGCACTCTCAATTGATGATGAAGTTTATCTTGAATGGGTGTTGGAATTCTTTTCAACAATGTATTTTGACAAGGATGTGGACAAAAGCAATTTGATGAAAGAGAAGTGTATATGGTTTCGATTGTGTGGAAATGAGCATATACTTACTCTTCTTGAGTTTGTAGTTGTGCTAGGTTT
The DNA here is from genome assembly GCA_026074375.1 of Tanacetum coccineum. Taxonomy (NCBI): domain Eukaryota; kingdom Viridiplantae; phylum Streptophyta; class Magnoliopsida; order Asterales; family Asteraceae; genus Tanacetum; species Tanacetum coccineum. Next base: position 4,616 of record BQNB010021210.1, on the reverse strand, counting down.
ATTTATGGAAGACGAGGTGAATCATCGATTGTTTAGCATACACTTTGGTAAGTTAGAGGTTGATGATAGGCAGTTTGACCATAGGGAGTATTGGACTAAAGTTGGAAAGCCGACATTGACTAACCACAAGGAATCATTGTTGAAAAACACTTAATGTGAGATTGTGCACAAAGCTTCATAAGAGATGTGAAAAACGAGTTTTATGGATGATGAGCGCTTTGGAGGAGTCATGTGGAGTGAATTTGGCTTGGATTATTGCGGATTATTTGTACAAGCATGCTTCGGGAACAAAGGAGAGTAGTGTCATTTGTGCGGGTCATAATGACCAATTATGGCTAGTTATCAAGTGTTAGTTGTGTGTATGAAGAGATAATAATTGTAGTCAGAGCCTAATGATTATAAGTATTGACAACAAAGTTGGCAGAAGAGCTGGATGAAAAGAATCAGTGCCTGTTGAAAGAAACGGGAATACCAACTCTGGCTGGAATAGGAAGCAGTGAGCAGAGGCAAGAGCTAAGAGGTTTGAACATAAGTTAGGGAGATTGGAAGCTAGATAAGATGAGGTGTTAAAGCGTGGAATAGATTGGAGAGACTCTATGTAGATATAGGAATAACTATAAGCTTGAACAATCCATCCTATTCTCATCATTGGCGGAAGCCAATGTAACTTTGGCATACACGACTTATGAACCACCAAATGTTCCACCGTACCTATATCCATATATACCATACCCTCACTCTTACACGCATTACCCTAACCCGAGTAATTAAAGCAACCAAGGGGAAGCTATGTGATTATGGGTAGATAGAATATAGAATATTCCCTAGTGCAGATGGCAAGACATTTGGAGGAAATACCATTGGATATGCAATTGGAAGATCATCTGGATGGAAGTATCTGGATTTGATGATGAGGATATGGACGGTCGATTGCAACTAGAATAAAAAAAACTTTTTAATTCCAGTTGATAAATTATTTCGTATCGTAATAGTTAAACTAATTGTTTAAACTATTATATGGTTTTGTTTAATCTAAGAAGTTTTTCTTTTATCATATTATGTTGGGAAATGTAGTGTATTTGTAGTATTTGCAGGGATGACATGTGTTGACGTATCTGGTGGTTATCATATCCAAGTTCGGAGGGAACTTGATTCGCATATTCAAAACCACGTACGAAGATCTCATCGTAAATCGGGTAGTATCGATTGTCCTAATTTTTCCTATTTCCTTTATTTGAAGTTCGTTTAATTACATTAAGGACAATGCAAAACTTAAGTGTGAGGGAGGTAAAGTAATTAGGAAAAAGAAAAAGTGTGTGGTCCGATTTTACAATTTGTTATACAATACATGGCAAATGTGAGATACAAAGTTTAACAAATACATTTGCATCGTTTCATTTCATATAGCATTATACTAAGATAAGTCATTATTTATTAGGTCATGACCCAGTACCGTTGTGCTCTATTACCTTATAAAATTTTTCTCGAATCTCTACTATTACTTAAGGTGAGTTCATAGCCATACGTTTTACTTATTTACAAATACTTTACAACTCTTCGGGGTGAGAAATATTGCTTGTTTTACAATTGGACGAATGTACTTTACTTATACGTTTACTGTTATGCCTAAGTATCGTTAACCCACTACTGACCTATCATGAACCATTAATTACATGTTGTAAGCGTAAGTGTTATAAATAGATCTATTTGGGCTTAATAACTCCCGTCCAGGTTTGGTGATTCTTACTTGTATCGGAGGGACCGATCAAACAGACGTATAGCATGTCGAATTTCAAGGTGATCTTGGGTTAGATACCCAGTTAGGCATTCATAACTTGGCATGTATTTGCTACCTACTTTGTTTAGCTTCGGTGTTATGACCTTAGTGCAAACATAAATACTTTTTGTGATTGTTGTATGTGTGATAACGCTCAGATTTGGTATGTTTTGGGATGCGTTATCTGGGTTTTATACATGATATTCGGCTAAATAATACTGCTTTTACCCTTGTTATTGTGCAAAGTGAGTTTCTTGTGTTGTAGCTAGCCGAAAGACGCGAAGTGAAGAAAATAAGTTAAGAAATGAGAGCTGGTTCGATATTTGACTCAAAGACCCATCTGGACCAGTAAAACAAGTACTTTTGGTCATATACATGTGGTATGGATTGACACAAGGGAGAAAAAGTTAATCAGAAGACGAGAGACGAGGAAAAGAGAAGGTCGCATTGCTTGACAAGGTCTTTGCTGCCCGACAAGAAGGATTGCCGCCTGGCTGAGAGCTCGACATGATTGCCGCCTGGCAGAAGGTTTTGCCACCCGGCTGGAGGACGATGTCAGTTACAAAAATACAATTATGAGAGTATTAACGAACCATAATGCCTGGAAACCGATCATATACTCATAATATCAACTGAGGGGACTTACATTTACTTCTTAAGTCGGTTTGGAGAGTAATATAAATATAGGGTGGATCTTAACCTAACACACACTTAACCATTAAAAAAGTTAAGATTTCACCACCACTATTTACCCCAAAAGCTGCATATTTATCTCTGGAAACCCAAGAGTGAGAGAGGATGAATTTGGAAAGAGAAGTACCACTCTTTGGTGTTACATTGATTATACACGGCGATTGGAGGCCCTTGGCGAGCTATATCACCAAATTCCTAGGAATCTTTTGTAGGTATTTATCTTCATAAGTATTTCTGAAATGTGTTTTTATTTACCACCTGAAGGTTGTATTGTTGAAATGAATTTACACATGGAGTAGTATCATAATACTTATGTGTGGAACGAAATGGATTTAGTATAATGTTTGATTGTGTATGAATGATGATTTATGTGATTTATTTATATCTTGAGTTTTTCTCTATGATTTGTGGTAGTATACCCACAGAATCATAGGTCGAAAGGGATTTCGTGGCGTAGACTATTCTCTATTATTCGTGACAAACTAAAAAGGGGTTTTGGTAATTGACACATACCATTTTCACATAATCAAAAACATAAGCAAAAGGTCTTAAATTCAAGTATAGGTCGAAAGGACTTGTTTGAATCATTCAGGAACATTATTTATCTAGCAAACATACTTGATTGGCTTGGGGTTGATGAGGTTCATAGGCCGAAAGGGTTCGTCATTAGTCTTATGCATAAATAAAATTTGGTGAAGCATACCATGGAACCAAATCATATACAAATAGGTTTTGTGAATCATACACATTTGTTTACTCAACATAATCAAACATGTATATCAATGCAGTGGAATTCTCACATAAGTATAGTTTTAAATATGGAACGCATTTGCTTAGTTAACTACCTTGTTTCTGTGACGCTAATGGTCATGACAACCTTAGTGTCTATTTTGCTATCTAGTATTGGTTTGCACCAAGTCCCGTGGAACGAACTTGACTTACCCGAATTTACTACGAATGAACGAGTATACTTGCTCGTATGCATCGTTGGTAATTTCATTAGTCTCGATTATAAATGTAAAACTTGCACCCGACCAACGTCATCAAGTTTTTGGCGCTGTTGCTGGGGACTTGTCTTTTATTCTTGTTTTAATCATTACAAGAGGTAGCGGATATATTTAGTTAAAAATTTAGATGGTAAATAATTAGTAGCAATTTTTTTTTCAGAAGTTGCCTGCCAGGGCGGCTTACTAGCATGATAAAAAAAATGAGCACCAGCCAGGCGACAGAGGAGCTGGCCGGGCAGCTAGGCAGTTTTGTGTGAAACATTTTTGGGTTTAAGAGATTTAAGCGTAAGGATGCACGGGTCAGTTCTAAAATGATTGACGGGCTAAACTATTATGGAAAACAAGTGTGAATGATTATTTATTTATACTAACCCATCGCTAATGAGTTGGATGATGTATGTTGTCTTTTATAGTTGTTTAAGCTTTCGGAATGGATACTTTGGGCTTGGTTTCAGAATACTTGAAAGATCTTGAGGAATGTATAGATGATGGAGATTCACGGGTTGCTAAGGAAATGAAATTGTTTGATGATTTGGAGCATAAGAGCATTGTGATCGAAGTGGGTAACCAAAAGTTTGTAATTTTTACCAAGGCGCCACTTCAGGCCTTTGGTGAGCCATTCATGAGGTACTCTTTACCGTGTAAGGTTGATGGGCAAGGAGCTTGGGACGCGGAGCTCCATCTTACAGATTCGACGAATTATGTTACGGAAAAAGTATTGGATAGCATGGGATTTGTGCACGTGAGTATTAGTGACTACGGTAAGAAGATGGTGAATGATGTCAACATGGAAATCCATGGGGTTAAGTTTAAGGCTGATTTCGTTGTTCTTGATTATGCTAACGAAAGGAAACCTTCTATTATGTTTGGAAGGGATTTTTTGGCAACCATAAAAAGCCAAGTTGATTTTGGATTGGGCAAAATTAAGATGAATCTTACTATGTTCGAAGAGGTTAACAGTGTGGTCGATCTTTTAGAGGAAATTGGAAGCTCAAGTGAAGAATTTGTCAAGATAGGGAAGGCAAACCGCAACAAAGGGTATAATATTAACAAACTTACTCCCCCTCCTTCCTTGAAACTAGAAGAAATTCCATCGACTTCCACCATTCCACCACAACCAATTTACTACCCCCTCACCT
>BQNB010021209.1:20725-52165 GCA_026074375.1 Tanacetum coccineum | reverse complement strand
ACAAACTTCTCTCTATTCTTTTATCTCACAAATCAAACAATGTAGCACAAAAGATATAGTTTTTGGCAAACTACCAGCCATTAACGGATTTGATTAGTATTTACCAAGAGTTGTTTGCTTTGGACTAGCCAATGCTTCATTGCAATAATATGGTACATTGATAACCATATAGTTTTTAGCAAACTATCAACTATCAACAGATTTGATTTGTCTTTACCAAGAACTATTTGATCCTGGACTAGCCAACTCTTGACTGTGAAGCAAGGTGAGTTGAGAACCATACAATTTTTGGTAAATTGTAAACCATAAACGGATTTGAGAAGTCTTTACCACAAGCCATTTGCTTATGGACTAGCCAATTCTTATGTCTATTAAACATGATGAACTAATGACCATTTGTTGTGTGGTGTATACCCAACACTTGAAAGAACATCCATGCTTCCAGTAACCTCCTCAACATATACCAATGCTTATTCCACAAAGATCCTCCCCTTAATTCATGCTTCAGATATCAGTAGTCTTAAGTATAATGAGCATTACTAATTAACAAAACTAACAGTACTAATCCTTTACACAACTGTACAAAACCACAAAGAGTTAGGCATATAAGGATTAAGCATTCCAATGCTTGAAACCAAATATTGAAACCTTCCAGCATCAAATCCTTTTGTAAGGAGCTCTGTAACATTGTGTTCAGTATCAATCTTGATCATCTGAATTAACCTTTTAGCATTGCAGTCTCTAATAAAATGATGCCTAATCTCTATATATTTTATTTTAGAATGTTGAACAGGATTCTCAATAATGCAAATAGTATTGTTATTGTCAATGTGAATCATAGTATTCATGAAATTATACCCATAGTCCAGCAGTTGGTTTTGTATCCAGAGAACTTGTCCACAACAGCTAGCAGCAGCCACATATTCAGCTTCCGTTGTAGAGGTGGCAACAACAGTTTGCTTCTTGCATTGCCAAGAGATCAATCTGTTTCCTAAAAATTGACAACCCCTAGTTGTTGACTTCCTATCTTGAGTTGCTCTAGCATAGTCACTATCAGTGTAAGCAACCAATTCAAATGGAGAGTTCCTAGAATACCAAAGACCTAATGTTGGTTTGCCTTTCAAGTATCTAAAAATTCTCTTCACAACTAAAAGATGGGATGTCTTAGGAGTAACTTGAAATCTGGCACATGCACATACTGCAAACATGATATCTGGTCTAGATGTTGTGAGATACATTAAGGACCCAATCATAGATCTATAGAGATGGACATCAACATCTTGTGCATCTCCGTCTTTGACTAAAGGTTTTTCCAAATCAACTGGTGTAGAGGCACTCTTCACATCTGTGTAGTTGAATTTGCTCAAAATCTCAGCTACATATTTATCTTGATTGATAAATATGCCATCTTTCCTCTGTTGTACTTGTAATTTAAGAAAGAAGGTAAGTTCTCCCATGGAACTCATCTGAAACTTATCCTTTATAAGCTTCTCAAATTCTATACATAATTCCTTCTTAGTAGAGCCAAAAATAATGTCATCCACATAGATTTGAACAAGCAGAGTATCTCCTTTGTGCCTTTTGATGAACCTCGTGGACCCACATCTCTCGCTTCGTCTGATCAATCTTCCCTCTATGAAACCCATTACCCAACAGATAGTTGGTCAAAGTTTCATACCATGCTCTTAGTACTTGATGTTGACATATAAGTGCTTTCATCACCTTGTAGACTTTGTCAGGATAGTCAGGATCTTTAAATCCTGGAGGTTGACAAACGTATACCTCCTCTTCTATCTGAATACCTCCTCTTCAATCTGACCATAAAGAAAAGTACTTTTAACATCCCATAAAGGAAGCATAAGCTAAGAACAATCTTATGGCTTTAATTCTTGCTACAGGGGTAAAGACTTCTTCATTGTCTATGCCTTCTTCTTGAGTATATCCCTAAGCAACTAGTCTTGCCTTGTTCCTGATGACTATGCCTCTTTCATCTTTCTTGTTTCTGAATATCCATTTTGTACCAATGGCCCTTTTTCTCTTAGGTAAATCTACAAGAACCCAAACCTTTTGAAGCTTAAACTGTAGAAGCTCTTCTTGCATTGCTTCTACCCAAGCTGAATCACTTAGAGCTTTGGTAACCCTTTTGGGTTCTTCCTAGGATAGAAAACAGAAAAATAGACAGGTATTGAGGTCTTCATGAGGTTTCCTTTCATAAGCAACACTAAGAAGCCCTTGTTCATTTGCAGTTTTTGTCATCCCTCTTGTCTGTACACCAGATTTTATATCACCTATCACATGATCAAGAGAATGATCTTTATGTATTCTGGATTTGGAGTAGTAGGAACATGATATGAGGCATTGAGGTTGCTCATATCCATTTTTGTTTCATCACCAAATAAATCAGCATTTGTGGCTTCAGGTTTAACATTGTCTCTCAAAGAAAATAAATCTGAGACAGATTGAGGGAAATTTGACCTAGTAGTAAGAACTATTGGACTAACAGTATTAATATGTAGACTATAAGTTCTGAGATTTGCACTAGCAGTATTAATACTTGGCCTAGCAGTATTAATATTTAAAGTACCGCTTTCAGGTTTCTCTTGGTCATGAACTCCACTTTCTTTACTAATCCCTTCATCATCCTTCTTTTCAGCATCACAAGAAGGTACTGGTTCATCATGACTAACATTCATTGAAGGAGAATCAAACAATAAAGAATCTTTCCACAGAGGCATCACAATGTAGTCTTGGATAGTGTTAGTTTCCTTGCTAGTAGTACCTTCACCAATACTGACTTCTGAACTTGCAAAATCATTAGAGATTGTATCTGCAATAACTGGCACATAATTCATTGATTTTGTTAGACTATCAATATCAAACAGCCACTTTGGACCATTGCCTGAAACAATAGGTTTATCCTCCATGAACCTAATGTGCAAGTTTTCTTCTACTCTCCTGGTTCTCATGTTGTATACTCTAAAAACCTTACTAGTCAAAGAGTATCCAACAAAGAAACCATCATCAGATTTTCCATCAAACTTGCCAAGATGATCTAAGGTATTAAGAATAGAAACAAGACACCCAAATAGTCTCATGAAGTTGAGAGCAGGAGTTCTTCCTCTAAATAGTTCATAAGGTGTCTTGTTATGAGGCTTAACAATTATTACCCTATTCCGCACATAGCAAGAGCTGTATTAATCTGCTCAGCCCAAAAATGTAGTGGGTAGCTTAGAGGTCATGCATTAACATTGTTCTAGCTTTACATCAATCAGTGTCCTATTTCTCCTTTTAAGCAATTACCATTTTGCTAAGGAGTTATAGCTACAATATATTTTCTTAATGCCTTCTTTGTTCACAAAACTCTTTCATTAACTCTATTCTTTATACTCTGTCCCTTTATCAAGTCGGATTATTATTTTCAGTTCTTATCAACTGGTTTTATATACAGTTTATAGTTCTAAAGGATGCCAAATATCTCATACTTAGAGCCTAAAAGTACAAAAACCCATGTGAATATGCTTATATCATCAGTAACCACAAGACCAAATTTCTTATTCATTAGGATTGCTAACATAAAGTTTAGACCAAACAAGCCATATGCAACATGAATAAAGGTTATGTATTAGTGTTCTGAACTTTGGAATTTAAATGAGCTTTGTGTGGGCTATTGCTTTCCCTTTAGGCAAGCAACACATGTTTTGGTCATTAAAAGTTAAGGGATAAACCTCTCACAAGATTGTCTTAAACAAAGTTAAGTTTATTTATTGTTTTAAGTTGATATGACCAGGCCTCTTATGCCAGAGAATTGGATTCATCAAGAGTGTCATTTGCAACAGACAAGTTAAACTCTCTTTTAGGAACACTTGTTTTTCAAATATACACTATACATGTTGTTTTTTTAAGGACATTTTAAAGTAAAATTTGGACTTTCATTAGGTAAATTAATATCAGAAGATAGAACAAACTTGCAGTGTAGTTAAAAAAAGAACATAGTTCTGTTTGTCTCACCATCTGTGAGACACTAAAAAGGTTAAATTGTACCCCTTGACAAAGAAACACATCCTAAAAATCAAGCTTACCCGTTTTGAGAGTACCTTTATAGTGTCTTTCATCCCTCTAACTCCTCACCAAAAGGTAACATATCCTCCATCATTACTACAGAGAAAATATGAGAGATAGTAAATGTTTGTTTGTCATGTGATAGAGGGGGGCATCCACTGTCACTTTAGCCATTGATCATCAGTTGGTGGATTGCCCTCACATAAAAATAAAGAATTTGTTTCCTTTGGGGACCAAGCCATTACTATATTGGTCGGACATCGTGTATCAATATAATTATGTTTCTTCAAGGTGATTGATGCACTATCAAGTTTGGTAGGTCTCCAAACCCAATATGCTGAGGCCTTAACAGTATTTTCCTGATTAGCCCTAATAGTATTAACAACTGCAGAATTTGGCCTAGCAGTATTAACTGCTTTTCGCCTAACAGTATTAACGTTTACCTTGGCAGTATTAACTTTTTGTGTAAACCTTTTGTTAGTTAATACTATTTTTGATTGATAGGGCCTTTTTACAGTTGATTGTACTGATTTTGAAAAACGTGACATTGGTTTAGCACTAAAAACTGTTGATTTGGGATGAGCAGTATTAACTGTCCTGGCAGTATTAAAAGGTTTTAGGCCAGTTTTCATTAAAACTGCTCTTGGAACCATGTTCCTTTGAGCATTAGGATGAGTCATGTTGGTAGTATAGTTGTAGTTCACCCTGTTATAATTATTTCCATATACCATCCCTTCCCTTTGATGGTATTTACAATAAGCTTGAACATGATCAAAACTCCCACAAACAAAACATGCTTTATTATACATCACAAAATCACTACCTAGCTGTTGGGATTTAAGATTATTCTAGTTTCTTTGATTCCTCCTAGGTTTTTGTGATATGTACATCTCTGCATACTTAACTAGTTTCCTAGCTGTTTTGTCTTGTTGTTTAACAAATTCTATTTTAGTAGGAAAAACAGTTTACTTTTCTTTTTTTGACACTAACTCCTCAACCAATGGGATAGCAAGAGTTTTCTTAACCTCATTAGAGGTATCTACACAGACACTCTTACTGGCCTTAGGTCTATAGCCTTCAAACTCAAGTTGTTGGAACTCCTCAAGACCAGAGTAGGACAAATAAATAATTAAGGGTGCAAATAAGCCAGCAGGTGGGGGTGGAACAGCATTATAGCCTACACCTTTTCTATTGTTGTTAGATATTTGACTTCCTATTAATTTATCTAAGCTCTTAGAAGCATTTTTCAAATTTGTTAATTTTAATCTGATTGCTTTCTTTTTCATTCTTAATCTTCTCTATCTCAATCTTAAGAGCATTGATTTCTGAGTCTTTAAATGAGGCATCTCTTTTTAGAACAGCAATTTGGTTACAAAACATAACCACATTCTTCTTGTAAAAGACAAGTTGTTCTTCTACATATGTTAAACCTCTTTTATAGGTAGCTAGATTAAACTCAGATTTATTAAACTCTACTCTTAAATTATCAAGTTGAGTTTTAAGAGCTTCAAAGCTTTTAAGATAGGTGTTAGAGCAAGTTTTGTCATTGTATACCTCAGAGTCTGAGAAAGCCATAAATGCTATGTTTGTAGTCACTTCCTCTTCTGCCATAAAACTCCAATCAAAACCAGCTCCATCAATAGCCACCATAGCTTTGGAAGAAGTTTCTTCTACATTCACAGTTCTTCTTGAACTGTCTTGATTCCTAGGCCTACTTTCTTGGTTTCTAGGACCTTTGCATTCCCTTGTAAATTATCCCATCTTATGACAGTTAAAAAATTCTACCTTGGACTTGTCATATCCTGCAGTATCACTTCCATTGATAGTGATCTTCTTCCTAGTTCTCTGGTAATACTTTCTTGCTCTCATACTCAGTAATGCCAATTGCCACTTCAAATCCATTTCTTCAAGATCATATTTATGGATTTGTTCTAGGTCTTTGATATGTGTTTAATTACACATACCATTTTTCATATTAAGCGAACTTAAATGACTAAAAACGTACCAAAAATACATTGTATTTGTATGTTTGTATTTGTATTGTGCAGGAACGGATATTCAAGAAAAGAACAAAAAGAAAGCCAAAAGCAAGCAATTCCAAGCACGAAGTAGAAAAGGGCAAAGTCAAAAGTCAGCAAAGCAAGAAAATACAACTTGAGGGGCCAAAACTGCCAAAACCTCAAGTTGTATTGCAAAAGAGAAAGACAAGGGTTAAAATTGCAAAGAAGGTAGAGATTGCATTTAAGTTATATAACTTAAGGGGACCATTTCTGCCTACTCCCCAAAAAGTCTTCTTTCCCGCCCAACAAACCCAGGAACAACTGGTATGTCGTCCCATACTTTCTTCCCTGCAAAACCACTTCTCTCCCTAGCCAAAATCATTTCATCCACCCTACTAACCCATCCCAGTTGTATAAATGACATGTTGGCAATCCCTCACCATTCCCAAAAACAATTTCGATGGCTAAGATTGTCTCCAAAGAAGCTCAATAGAAATCAAAGGCTGGGATTCGTTTCACAATTACCTCACACAACTAGCACACTCTTTTTGCTCTCTCCAAAGAAGCACAAGCTGCAAGTCCAAGAGATAAAGACTTCGGCTATAAATAGAGCCTTTTGTAAGCCTTTGAGGCATGTATGTTTTTAGCTTTTAATCTTAAAAATAATTTAGCTTATTTTCAGTTTGTTTCAAGTCATTTACAGCTTTTACTTTCATCTTTGTAACACTTTCAAGATTAATGCAAGTTTGAAGTTTGTAAGTCAATTTACAATAACAGTGTTAAGTCTCTTAATCATATTGTTTTGTGTTCAAAAAAGTTCTCATCACAGCTTACTCATAGGCTGTTTTCATTAAGTGAAAATAAAAAGTTAAGCAGTTAAGAGAAAATCATAAGTATCACTCTCAAATATACCACAGCTTATGTAATGGATGATAAGCCAGTTCTGGATGGGCTTATGGACTCTCACTAGCTTGTTTAAAACAAGCTAGAGCTTGTAGACTTTTTGTTTGACCCTGTTTTGAGCAAGGGTGGTGTAAGTCTCTCTCTTTTTATTGTTCTTATTTTCTGCTTTATCTGTATGTTTAGTGCTTATTTTGCTTAGTACTGTTAGTTTATTTGATAAAACTGTTAATTTTGAGTTAATACTGTTAGTTTACTTTTGGAAACAGCACTAACTTAAAGCTACCAGTACTAACTTTGAGTTAGTACTGCTAGTTCATTTTCCTGGATTTCAAAGGTAACAGTACTAACTTACACTAACAGTATTAACTTACACTAGCAGTACTAACTTAAGTTAGTACTGTCAGTTAAAACTGTTAGTACTGTTTGTTCATTTTAGCTTATCAGCTTATTATTTCAGCTTGTTTAAGATTTCCTTAGCTTTTTAAAGTAGATTAAACCATTTTCCTTTGCTGTTTACTTATTTATTAATTCTTTAAGTCTTGTTAGCCTAGCAGTACTAACCTTTAGCTAACAGTACTAACTTATAACTAGCAGTACTAACTTTAAGTTAATACTGGTAGTTCACTTTTGGAACAGCATTAACTTAACACTACTTTTAAAGTTTATCAGTTTTTAGTTTTTAGCTATATTTTATCATTTTATGTATTCTAAGTTGCTTATTCCAAATACTAAGTGCTTATTAAGAGTTAGGATAATTCTGTTTTAGCCTTGTTTTTGCTTATTTATTTATTTATTTAAGCTTGTTAGCCTAGCAGTACTAACCTTAAGCTAACAGTACTAACTTTAGCCTAGCAGTACTAACTCCAAGTTAGTACTGGTAGTTAAAACTGTTAGTACTGTTGTTAGTACTGTTGTGTTTATCTTGTTTAATTTAGCTTAATTGCTTTTTGTATTTGCTTATTTAGAGTTAGTTTAGCTTATTTGATTTGTCTTAAGTTTATTTGAGCTTATTCGTGCCTTAGTGTAGAAGTTTTAAGTGTTTTTGCCTTTTCTAGTTTCGATTCTATGTTCCCAGCTTATTCTCCTTTGCTATTTTTAAAATCAGTTTCTTTGCCCAATCATTCCTTGTGACATTCAAACACAAATCATCAATCGTCTTTCGATTCTCCATCCTTAGCCTCGTTGGGACATAACGACCCGGGAACACTCTATACTGCTTCCGGTTTCATTGAACTCTAGTTGGTTCTGACACTCTTGTTTTTTGATTATTTTATATATTTATATATATAAATAGATGTAAAAAGGGGTGAGTTCAGCAAAGCGATATCAGGACTTAACATACTATTCAAGGATTCTTAAAGTACATACTATGCTCAGAGTAATAATGGAAATATATGCTAAGTAGTTTTAGATAACTGAAGTAAAAGTTATTGCTGTTAGTTGAAGGTTAACACTGCTTAGCGAATAAACTAAAATATAAGCTAAGTGGTTAGGATTGTAGTATTAATGTTAAGACCTGCTAGTACAAATGTTACTACTGCATATAGATTATTAGTGTTGCTGTGTGGAAAATAGTTTATGCTGCTGGGATTACAACTGCTAGAAAGATTACTACTTTATGCCAAGAGGATACATACTGTTTAAAAGAGATAAAAATTGTTCGGTCGGGGAAGAGAACAAGCGAAAATACTTGTGGAAGATAAGGATTTGAGAGATATTTTTGTACCTAGATATACTAACGTATTTGTTTAAGAAGATTACTTATATTGTTAGAAAAGATTATGAAAACTTATGCGAACATTGTATGTGTATGTGTATCGACTAGACTCCTTAGTCTATAAAAGATGAGGCCCTAGATATGAATTTCAGTTTGAGATATCAAGTATACAAGTTCATAAGTTTTCATAGTTGTCAAGTCGATTCAGAAAAGCTTCAAGGTTGTAAACCCTAGTACTAGGGAAGAGTACTCGTCTTATTGATCTAATAATATTGAAGTGTTTGGTTATATCTTTGTTTATACGATTACTGTTTTATTTATAATACTTCTAGATATTAAGGTGTAGATTCCGCATACAATTTAGTATACATACAAAGTTTCTACAACAAGTTATTTTGGATTTATCCAAGGTAATTTAACCTTAGACAACCTAAGGAATCGACCAAGGATTGGGATCACACAGTGGTCATCCAGTGCTCTGGTGCCTTCAATTATCAAGGATCAAAGGTTTTCATTGAAGAAACTTAAAACCCTAATTTTCAAGAAATCAATTTGTGGTAAAAGTTTTATGAGGTTTTGAAGTTTTTTAAGTTGAATATAAACAGTGCGTAATATTCATCTCCTCTCTACCTTAATTAGTATTAGCAATATGATGTAAAATCATTGTTATAATAAGGGGTTTCATTAAATCTAAACATCGGTCTTATATCTTTTTCTCAGTAATTATTGTGAATCTCTTATGTGAAACAAACTTAGGGTTTTTGAGGAAAACCCTCGCTATTAGTAAAAACCATATGAATGGTTTTGGTTTCCATGATTAAATCCACTTCGGTGTACTTGGATACATCATGCGGGGATCATGGGTTTTGGGAATGAATTCATACAAAGAAAGAGCGGAAGGCACAAGAAGCAGCATCAGGTCATATATGGAGTGTTTTTTCAAACTAAAGATACAACAAGTGTCTTAAGGTATCGTGTCAAGAAGGTTACTAGAAACAACAATCTGTTAAATCATTTACAAGATTTAGGGGTAAGCACACACAACCCTAATTGCATCGACATTAGCTCCTACTTGGTTATTCGGTTTTCGCGAAACAAGTTCTATGCAGAGAGCGCGCTGTCTGTGAATAACAACTATTTGAAAGTGTTACTTCATATTAATACTACTCCTTAGCTATATTAAGTACCTGCTATCGTGTTTAAATACAACGCTTGGTATTTATAACTTAACTGCTTGTAGGCCGAAGATTGGATGGATGAGTAAAGGTTTGTGCTGCTCATCCAAGAACGTGTTTATGTTGAATTCACTCGTCGATGTTGCTGTCCATATAATTATACAAGGTTCAACGAGGGTTAGTACTATTACTTTTTAGTAGTTATAACTACTTTAGATTGAACATGAGTTAGTACTGTTAATGGAATTTTAGTACTGCTCAATATACATGTTTAGTACTGCTAGCCTTGTGGTTAATACTATTCGAGTAATTTTTAGTACTGCTAGGTTTGAAAAGCAGTTTGTACTGCTAGCATTGTGGTCTAAAGTTAATACTGCTATTGAAGCAGTTTCAACTGTTATTTGTGCTCGATACTGGATAACACACACAGATTGGATCACGGATATAACAAGATGCTTCATTTAAGGGGAAGCTAACAGGTTATGATTTTACATGTTCTTAACTGATTTAAAGGCTCGTATTATTTTATTATACAGATTTCTTTGGAGATTAACTCATACAAAGAGGTTAATTATCACTTATTTGAAGCTGAAGCTGGAGTTTTTTTGGATTGTGGTTCGTATCATAATCTTAAAAGTCTGGGTGTTACACGTTAAAGACTAACTTGTTCGTATGATAACTTATAACAGTGTGACAAGACCTGTCAAAATCAGCAAAGTGTGTGATTATCTGATATGGTGCAACAATGCTCACATCTTGCTATCACTTTGGTTAAGTGTCTCATAGAAATGATGATTTTGTCAAGAGGTTTCTGCGATCTACACTCTTATACTTGGTCTTGGATGAGTTGACGTAGCACGTCAGATAGTACAAATATAAGACACAAGTTTGGTTATTCTACTATCACATGCAAATTGCGGTAATAAACTTTTAGTTTTCTCATCAGGGAACATTACATAGAGCCTACATTCAAGAAATGTTAACATACTGGTTGAAGGTTTTTATACTACTAACTATCATTATTACTATTGCTAGTTTAAGTATACTAGCTCAAGGTCAATTTAATTATCTTAGAGGGCGGCGTTATGGAGGTAATTTAAAGTTGTTGGATAGGTCTGGATTAGAATTGAGATAGTGGTGTTGTGGTTGTCAAAACAAAGTTGCATACTTTTAGTCTCCTATTTGATTATGACATAAAGGGGGGAAGAAGCATTAACAAAGATGAATTTTCAACTTGCAGCAATCCCCTGGTGTATAAGTTCTAGTCTTCTCATATAAATTGCCATGCTTCAGGGAAATAAGCTCGTATCATATTTTGGTTTTGCTTCATTATCACTAGGGTAGCGAGAATGTTGGGAATTATATTGAGTGATGCTAAGATAAAACTGATGAAAGATGAAGGACTTAAAAGGGCAAAAGAGGAGAATTGCTTCAAACAAGAAGGAAATTTTGAAGATTCTAAATATAAACATAAATGAGTCTAAAAAAGATTATTAATATCTTTACTTTGTTCTTACACCGCTTTCTAAACGCTAATATCTCTCTCTGAATATAAATGAGATATCAGCAGGTCTAAATTCTGTGATGCCCTGTAAACACCCAAAAGTGTGTGGTGTGCATTCTAGGGCGTCCAAGTTCTCTAAGAACGCCTAGGTTTGGTTGGTATTAAGCCTCCAAGGCATCTTTGATCCTTGTTATAGTTAGGAATAACATTTCTAGAATCTTGATCATCTAGGAATTGGAGGCTGGTTAGGAACGTTTGGTTTTTATCTAAGCAAACACCTTTGATTGAAATATCATCTGTACTTATGTTCAATTCGCGCTACATCATAATTCAGCTGTCTTCCATGTTATTGTTAATCCTATTATACTAAGAATCTAAAACAATCTGAGCTTACAACGTTATTTAGTTTCCCACACTCCTTAAGCTTCCTTCTCCTTAAGTGTTGTTGCTTTGTCACACTTTGATGAGTGAAACTATGAGTAACATGATTTCCTAAGTCATGACACGAATTACACGAACACCGCCATCTATTTAATATTTTCCCGTTAAGGCTAACGCACGAAGTAAGGTAGTATAGGAAGACTATTATAATGTAGTTGATGCCCACTTAATAGATAGAGATCCTTAAGCTTGTTTATGGTTTTAGTTATATTAGATAAATCTAACATAACTATAGTAAGAGACTGTGTTTGACATGTATTAAAGACTTATACGGAAACTAATCTTCTCCTAATATTCAGAAAATTATTAATCTGGAAAATCAGTTATTTTAAAGAACATGACAATTCCACAAACTAGAGATCCCTATTAACACAAATGATATAAAGATCGAGAATATATCTTAAATTATTAGGGTTACGAAAGACCTTGAGCTATAATAATACGTCTAAGGACTTCAAAAGATTGATAAAAAGATATCAAACTCTATGCCCTAGGACCTCCTTTTATACACCAAGGAGCCCTAGTCGGCTTACAATACTTTCCTAAGTATCCATAATCTTTCTATAAACAAAAAACTTAATACATATCATATAAGTAGTACTAACAAACAAACAATACTAAATTAGTAACCTCAGCATAATAACGTACTTTGAGGAGTCTTTAACGCTTGATAGATACATAATATTCACTAGCAGTAAAACTTTTGTCTAGCAGTAGTAAACACTTAGCATATTTTCACTAGCAATACTAATATTCATTAGCAGTAGTAACTGTGTACTAGCAGTAGTAAACACTTAGTATATTTTCTTTGAAGTTCATGAGCAACACTAAATCTAGCTGAGCAACATTACCACAAACATGAGCAACAGTAATTTAAACAGCATCAAGAAGACTTTTAATTCCAACAATCCTCCCCTAAACTTGATATTCTTCTTCAAAATCATCAAGTTTCTTCATTTAAAGCTTCATTAATACTAAGAGGATGCTTCCAAACACTTCTTTACTTCTTAAGCTATTTCATGAAGAATTTAAGAAGCTGATAAGCCATTTCACTTTCATAGTCAATTATAAGCTTCTTTTCCAATATCGTTGAAAGTGTAGATGGTGTAAGGGGATACTTCTTCTCTACCAACATATAAATCTGCACATGTTGCATCATCAAGGAATGTACTCCACAGGAGTTATATAGCTTCTAATTTAACACTTTGTATTCTTGTTGTTTCTTCCATACTTTATTTTTCTACATGTTGTTCCAAAACAATGTTTTAAAATCACCGCCAAACAATAAAGTTCTAAGTCTCCACTAGGACTTGTGTTGACTTATATTTACTTTTACCAAACTTATACAACTCTTCCAAATCTTCCCTATTAAACTTTTAAGCATTTTGACTCAGAACAGTACATTATGAGACTTTCCATCAGCTCTCATTATTTGATCGAATAGCTTTTTCATTCTTTATTAAATCTTCTAGCCAACAATTACATTAGACTTAATAGCTAAAGTATAAGCATTAATTGCTACTTCTTCATACTGGAACGATTCTTCCATACATGTTTAAGCTCTGTTGTTTCTTTGTCATCTTCCACCTTTTGCTTCTTTGTAATCTCTTGTACTAGCTCTGTTCCTGCTTCTCTTTTCTTTGCCTACCACCAACTCTGAATGCTAGAATCTTCAAATGTATTTTCCCCTTATGAATGCTCTGTCAAACACTCTCTTGGATAGAATCAACTCTTTCCACTTAAATCTTTGAGCTTGTCCCCTCCATGTTTTTAGTGTAAGCGACTACAGTACATTATCTTTCTCTTATCTCTGTTGAGCTCTTGTTGGTGGTTTGTGTTCTTTCTCTTCTCCGTCTGCTCTTTTTAGTTAGCTGCAAAACACTTTCTTCTTTTCTCTAAAGAGTTGTTTGAAATTAATGTAGACACTTTTCCCTCCAATAGAGACAACCTCTAGTTCTTGGGCTTGCCTGCTTTCAGCAAATTGATTCAACATACAATCTTTTTGCTGTATATTCACCCATGTTTTCCAATCCAAGGCAATATTGACTTCTTCTCCTTTTCAGCTTTCCGCTCGTTGCAAGTCCCTTTCCTCTTCATCAAAGATCACCTTGTAAATTTAAAGCGTTTTCTTCATCAAGCCTCGATTAATCTTACTTGTTCAATAAGGCTTTACAGTCATACAAATTCCTTTCCCTTTGTCCTTGATTGTTCTGTGTAGATATTTTGATGTTCTGATTCACTTAGACTTTCTAGTATACACAACCCCTTTTCTTCTAATGGGTTTTGTACTTTTCATTTCTTTAAGTACTTGAGCCAAAGTAATATCATCAACAGTTGTAGCAAACACCTCCTCACCAGCAGAAACATTCACATCATGAACACTAACCAGGGTGGGGGGGAGATAATATAAGGGGGGGTTGGGGGGGGGGTTATTAATACAATAGATATATAGGAGGATTTGGGGGTTTTTGGGCGGTGGTGGAGATTTAGCATATATAACGTAAAAGGTGTAGAGTGAATAAACCTCACCCAAACTTTCTTTATTAAGAGGATTCTACCCTAGTAGTCAAACCAACTTTGTATAATCTCTTCAGCCTATGAATTCTTGACCTATCTTTCTTTTCAAGCTTCTTGACCCTCCTCCTTTTCAAACTAGAGATTAAGTCTATAACCAAAATCATAAAATATACTTAACAGAAAATCTATTTAATGACATGATAACAGTACTAATTCATAAAACTCTACAAAAAACGTAAAGAGAGAGAATAGAATTAAAAGATCTAGCATTACCAATACTAGCAATCAAATATTGAAATTTACTTACATCAAAAGCTTTGTAAGCAATCTGCAAACATTCTTGTCAGTATGGATTTTGACAATTTGACCATATTATTTTTTATGCAATCCAAATAAAATGATGTTTTGATCTCTATATGCTTTGTTTTTTTAATAAAAACAAGATTTTTGATTATGCAAATAGTACTGTTATTGTCAATAAAGATCTTGGTATGCATAAAATTGTACCCATAATCAAGTAGTTGTTGATCCCACTTTAATAGATCGAATTCCTTATGCTTGTTTAAGGTTTAGTTATATAGTATTAAATCTAACACAACAATAGGCTAAAAAAAAAGACATTTTTTGAATATATTAAAGATTATGCAGAATCTAATCTTTAATGTTAAAAAGAATTATCACTGAAACAGTAATTCTATGAACAAACAATTCAACAAATAAGCTCCAATATTATTAATGATAACAATACGAATACTCTTAAAGTATTATGGTTACAAATACCTTGAAGCTAAGAATTATACGACTAAGATTGATTTTTGGTTTTGGTACGTATAAAACTCTATGCCCTAGGACCTCCTCTAATACACCAAGGAGTCCTACTCGGCTTACAATACTTTCCTAAGTATATAAAATCTTTTCTATAAATAGTACTAACTTACACTAGCAGTGATTACTTAATACTAGCAGTACTAACTACTTAGAATATTTTTTTAAGCAATAGTAACTCTTCAGCAGCATTAACTTCAAGCAGTCTTTGTACTAGCAGTAGCAACTTTCACTAGCAGCATTAACTTTTGTACCAGCAGTAGTAACTACTTAGTATATTTTCTTTGAAGTTCATGAGCAGCACTAACTTCATTAGAGCAGTATTAACATAAACTTGAGCAGTAATAATTCTAACAGCATCAAGAAGACTTTTAATCCCAACAATCCTCCCCTAAACTTGATATTCTTCTTCAAAATCATCAAGTTTCTTCATTTAAAGCTTCATCAACACCAGGAGGATGCTTCCAAACACTTCTTTACTTCCTAGGCTATTTTATGATGAATTTATGAAGCTGATAAGCCATTTCACTTTCATAATCAATCTTAAGCTTCTTTTCCAACATCATTAAAAGTGTAAGTGGTGCAAGGGGATACTTTTTCTCTACCAACATATAAATATGCACATGTTGCATCATCAAGGAATGTACTCCACAGGAGTCATACAACTTCCACTTTAACACTTTGTATCCTTGTTGATTCCTCCATACTGCATCTTCTACATGTGGTTCAAACATTGTTTTCAAAATACCCTATAATAACAAATCTAAGTCTTCCACTGGTCTTGTTGACTTATATTTAGCTTTTACCAACTTGTACAAATCTTCCAAATCTCCCCTGTCAAAACTATTAAGCATTTGACTAAAGAACATGTACATTTGAGACTTTCCATCAGCTCTCATTATTTGATAATATCTTTTTCTTCCTTCTTTATAGATCTTCCAATCAACAATACTTAGAGACTTAACAACTAAAGGTATAGCATCAATTGTTACCTCTTCTTCATCTAGAATGATTTCCAAACACTGTTTAAGCTCTGCTGTTTCTTTGTCATCTTCCACCTTTTGCTTCTTTGTAATATCTTGTATCAGCTCTGTTCCTGCTCTCTTTTCTTTGCCTTCCACTAACTCTGTTCTAAAGTCTTCAAATGTGTTTACCCTTTTGAATGCTCTGTCAAACATCTCTTGGATAGAATCAAAATCTTTCAACTTCAAATCATTGAGCTTGTATCCTTCCATGTTCTTTAGGTAAGTACACATTATCTTTTTCTGTTGAGCTTTTGTTGGGAGTAGTTTGCTTATTTCTCTTCCTCCCTTTTAGCTGCAAAATGCTTTTTTCTTTTCTCTAAGAGTTGTTGAAATAATGTAGCATTTTCTTCAATAGACAACTCGTCTTGTTCTTATGCTTGCAATCTTTCAGCCAATTGATAATCAACATCAATCTTTGCCTCTATATCATCCCATGTTTCAATCAAGGCAATATTTGCTTCTTTTTCTTTTTCACAGCTTCTCTCTTATCGCAGTCTTTCTGTCTTCATCAAATTCATTTTGTCTAACTTCAAGCAACCTGTCTTCATCAAAACTGATTTAACGTTTCTTCTTCATAGGCTTCACAGGATTCCTTCTATCATTAATTCCTTATACCATTGTCCTTGTGATTGTTGTGAAATAAATTGTTTGTTGTTTGGTTTAGATTTACCTCTCTTGAAAAACAATCCCTTTCACCTTGGGTTTTGAAGTTTTTAATGCTTCAAGTGCTTGAGCCAAAATAACTTCTTTAGTAGTTATTGTAACAGTTGTTACAACAGTACTAACTTGAGCATCATCAACTATTTCTTCAACAACATTTTCATTTTTCCTTACAACAAACACTTCTTCACTATTTAAACCATCCACATCAAACATTTCTTTGTCAGCATCATCATTAACCAGGGTAATGTCTTCATCTGCATCAATAGCATTAATCCTCCTACCCTGTTTAGATGCATCCTAACCCAAATTTTCATCACTAAAGGATTCTACCCTAACTGTCAAACCAACTTTGTATAATCTTTTCAGCCCATGAGTTCTTGACCTCTTTTTCTGTTCAAGTTTCTTGACCCTCCTCTTCAAGCTAGCAAATTCATTAGCTTGAGTGGTCTTTGTCTTTTCCAAATAAAGAACCTTCTTTGGTACATGGTTCCATCAATTCATTAAGTTTAAGTCTATCTTCATCACTTTGAAGTGTGTTACCTCTTGCGAGCAGTGAATCATTGGAAAGTTTAGATACATTCTCAAACCTAGTTTGAGCAATTGTATCCCCTATGGTTTCTTGGCGCCTGGGACCACCACCTGAAGTAGTTCCTAGGGAGCTAGATTCATTAGGTATTGCCTTGGATCGGGTCTTAGTTATGTTGCCACTGTCCTGCTCTGCTTCTAAGCTAAAAGCAATAGTGGCAGTCCTTACCAAACTGTCACCCAACTCCTTATGGACAGCCTCATCTGCAACAAAGTCTGTAGGACCACTAGGCTGAGGTACCTGAGTGTCCTTTCTCTTAGGCTTCCTAGGTTTTTGAGTCTTTTGAGGTTGAGTAGATGATTCAATAATGGTGGGTGTATGATGAGGATCAATGGGCATTGTTGAACCTTCACCCAATTTAGATTGGTTTTGTACCACCATTGTTGGAAACAAAGGTGTTACTCTACCAGAAAAACCTTTGCCTACCCTCTTCATATTTCCAAATATCTTCTTAGTGTGATAGGGTGCAATATATACTCTCTAATGAGTTGGCACTTCATCAAGTTGTTGATTCAAAAACACTTGTACAAACCTTGGATACATCAAAAATTTCCCAGACAAATTATCCATGTTTCTAATCATACCTTAAAAAATGAACTTTGAAAAGTTGAATTTTTGATTTGTTGCTAAGCAGATAATAGCAGATGCCATAGTGCTACTAAACTCATTCCATGCAGTAGTCTTTTCACTTAGACATTATAAAATAGTATGAATCCGAAATTTCCATTGTGGAGAGAAGAATGGCTTATAAAAAGTAAGCTTTTGTGAAATCTCTATTACCATCCTTGTAAGTTCTTCAAAAATGGTAGAGTTTGGTAAACAATCAATACCTTCAGCATCTTCTAGTTGAAGCTCTCTTCTAACAGTTGATTTAGTGACAATTATCTTCTTACCATCAACTAGGGCATGTAACTGAACTTCCTCATTGATAGTTTTTGCCTTGACAGTAGACCAGAACTGTTTAATACACGAAGTATATATAGTGGGATTAATGGTTAAAGCATATCTTATAGGTTGTGCATTCAGAAAATCCACAATTTGTTTAAACCCATCACTTTCTTTGGGTTTAGACAAAAATGCGACCATATTATGAGTATCTGTAAACTTCAGGATTCGCCATGTGTTGTTGGGTATTGATAAAATTGAGTTGGGGTTTGTAGTTTGAGAGTATTTGAAAGATTTAAAATCGATTAAAATGAGGATTAACCTTAATCGAAGTATTTATGAAAATACCCTCAACAGCATTAACTTAGAACCAATAGTAGTAAACTCAGCAGTAGTAAGTTTTATGCCTAGCAGCATTAACTTAGAACCAGCAGTAGTAAGTTATGCCTAGCAGCATTAACTTTGAGTCATCAGGGTTATTACTTTAATTCCATTAAAAAAACTTTTTCATCATCAATCAAACACTTTTCTTTGCTTTTCTTGCAAAATGTTAGTCCAAAAACCAAGAAAACACAAGCCATAGCAATTTTCACAATTATCACAGTATTAATTATACCTATCGGTATTAACTATAACTAACAGTAGTAACTCAGCAGTATTAAGTATAACCAACATTAATAATTTTACATTAACAGCAGAACTTTTAATGATATGATAACAGTACTAAATTTATACAAACATCTCTACAAATACATAAGAGCTAAAATATTTAACAGATTCATCATTCAATACTAACAATCAATATTGAAATCTACTTACATCAAAAGCTTTTGTAAGCATACTGCAACATTTTTGTTCAGTATGGATTTTGACTATTTGAATCAATTTCTTTTTGTTGCATTTCTATAATAAAATGATGTTGATTCTATATGCTTTGTTTTTGAATGAAAACAAGATTTTTTATTATGCATATAGTACTGTTAATTATCAATTAAAGATCTTGGTATTCATAAAATTGTACCATAATCAAGTAGTTGATTCTGAATCCAAAGCACTTGCCCACAACAACTTGAAGCAGCCACATACTCAGCTTATGTTATGGAATTTACAACCATTGTATGTTTCTTGCACTGCCATAATATTAATCTACATCCAAGGAATTAACAACATCCTGTTGTAGACTTCCTATCCAAGCTATAATCACTATCAGTGTATGCTACCAAATCAAAAAGAGGATTCTTTTGCGATACAAATGCCATAATTTGGTTGACCTTTTAAGTACAAAAATCCTTTTTCACGCATGAGGTATGTGAAAACTTTGGGATTCAATTGGTTTCTAGCTCTGGCACACACTGCTAACTTGATATCAGGTATTTTGAAGATTAAAGATACATCAATGAGACCAATCATTACCTATACATATGAACATCACTTATTCAACCATCTTCATCATTGGAGCAAGGCTTTTGAGTTTTCATGGTATGTTGCAGTCTTGACTTCTGTAAACCTAAATTTCTGAAAAATTTCTTCAACATATTTATCTTGACTAATAAATATGCCATCCTTCTTTTGTTGCAATTGTAATCCCAAGAAGAATGTAAGTTCTCTCATAGAACTCATTTGAAATTTCTCATGCATCAACTTCTCAAATGCATTGCATAACTCCTTCTTTGTTAAACCAAAGGATGATATAATCCACTTAAACTTATGACCAATCAAAAAACACTCAACTTTGTGCCTTTTAATGATAAGGTCTTGTCAATTTTTCCTCTTTGGAAACCCATTGTCACATCATAATATGTTGACAAGGTTTCATACCATGCTCTGGGAGCTTGATGTAATCTATACAATGCTTTTTCCACCTTGTATACTCTATCAGGAAAGTTTGAAATCTTCAAATCCCTGGTGGTTGACGTTTACACCTCTCTTTCAATCTACTATATGAGAAATGCACTCTTTAAATCCATTTGATTCACCACAAAATCTTTGAATGAAAAACATAGCTAATAGGCCTAATTGCTTCAAATTCTTGCAACCGGGGCAAGACTTATCATAGTCAATCCTTCTTCTTGTGGTGTACCCTTGAGCAACCAATCTTGCTTTTATTTCTTATCATAATTCCCTTTCAACACTTTTTATTCCATGAAAACCCACTTAGTGCTATACTTTTACCATTTGGTTAATCCACTAAGTCTAAAACAATTCTGTAACTGAATTATAGAAGCCTCTTAACCGCCATAGCCTCTAATCAGCTGGTAATAATTCAATGCAATGAAATTACCTTTTTAAGTTCTTTTGTGATAAACAGCAAGCAAAACAAGCAGTTTTGAAGGTTATATGGTTTGTTCTCTGATGAATAGTACTAACATACCATGTTCCATCAAAATTCTTTGACATATGTCTTGTTTGTGTAGCTGATTGTAAATATCCAATCACTTGATCAAGAGGATGATCTTTATGAATTCTTGTAGTTGGAATAGGACTGACTTGGATTGTTGTATCCAATTGTTTATGTCTGCTCCTGGGACCATCAATCTTTATCATCTCTTGAGAGGTTCAAATATGCTATAATCTTCCAAAAGCAGGCTATTTAGATCAAATGGAAGGTGCAATGCTTGTTTTTCTACCACAGCATTAACCGCATTTGTGCTAGCAACTATTAACATTGTTAGTGTTGTTAACATTATCTTCCTTCTCTTGATCATTACATTTACTATCTTTTCTTAGAACTTCATCAACCTTTTTTTCATCATCACTTGAAGGTTTAAATCCATCATCATGATAACTCTTTGGATCTTGGGAAAATGGTGGATCAGCAGTCCATAATAGTAGCAAAATATAATTTTTGACAGGTTCTGTCTCCTTTCTAGCTTGATCTGCATTATCACTTGCTTTTGTACCTGCAAAACCATTAGACTGTGTACCTACAACAATTGGCTCATAATTCATTGTTCTTGTTAGTGCATCAATATCAAATAGCCAATCTGGTCCACTACCTACAACATTAGGTGTATTCTCACTAAACCTAATATGCAAGTTTTCTTCCACTATCCTTGTTCTACTATTGAATACTCTAAAGGCTTTACTATTTAAAGAGTATCCAAAAAGTAACCCATCATCATGCCTTACCATCAAATTTGCCTAAGTGATCTATGGTATTGAGAATGGTAACAGGACACCTAAATGGTCTCATAAAACTTAAAGTTGGTGTTCTACCATGAAAAAGTTCATATGGGGTCTTGTTATGAGGCTTAACTACTAACACTCTATTTTGCACATAGCAAGCAGTATTAACTGCTTCTGCCCAAAAAGTAGTTGGCAACTTAGAATCAGCTAGCATAGTCCTAGCAGCCTCAATTAGTGTCATATTCCTCCTCTCAGCAACTCCATTTTGTTGAGGAGTTCTAGCTACACTAAATTGTCTCAAAATACCCTTCATCTTACAAAACTGATTCATTTCTTTGTTTTTGATCCAGTCTCCATTATCAAAACACATAATAACTTAAACTTGTGATCTATTGAGATTTTCTATCCAGTATAAAGGACTTAAGAATGACACTAGGCTCCTCCTTTAGTAGCTAGAAGAAAACTATGTAAACCATACTGAAATCAATGTGACAAATAGGCAATACATTTTCTTCATAGGCTTTTTTACATAATGTGGACTAAACAAATCCCCCCCCCCCCCACCCAACCACCACCCACCACAACCACCCCCCCCCCCCATATGAAACAAATGTAACGGAAGATGATTGAGTTTTATATTTTAGACTTACAAAGAGGGCTCTGTGCTGCTTTCCTTTTTGTCAGCAACACAAGTTTGATCATTTTCATAAAGTCTGGAGGTAACCTTTTTTTTTTTTTATTTTACAAGATTTTTCTTAACCATTTTATCATGGTTTTAAAATTTTAAGTGACCTAGCCGTCTATGCCAAAGTTTAGATTCATCAGATGTGGATTTTAACAAAAAGCAAGTTTAAACCTCCTTTAGAAATATGTTCTTAATTCAACACTATACATATTTATTCTTTTTAGAACTCTATACTAAATTTTGACTTTCATAATTAACTTAAACCGTTTGGAGATAAAACATACATTTAGTGTCATTAAAAAGAAAACTATCTTTTTATCACACATTTGTGAGACATAAAGAGATTAAACTTTAACTCTCTCACAAGATTCACATTTTTCAAAATATAAATTACCCGTTTTAATTGGTGCCTTTTCCATGATTTTACTTTATTTGGGGTTCCCTCCAAAAGAAACCATATCCTCCATCTATCTCTTCATAGTCGGTAAGATAGGACATGTTCATGTCATGTGCTTGAAGCATCCACTCTATCACAAATCACTCCTTGATACTGTAAATATATTGTTGATTGCCTGCAACATTAGGTAGAAAAATCAGTTTCTCTTAGGGACCAAGCCATACTACTGACTTGAGTTGACTTGTGCATCAATATAATCAAACATTCTTTGGGTGGATTGATGCCACTGTTATGTTTTGAAACATGGTCTAAAACTTTTAGTCTTTGGTTTCCAAACCCAACAAGACTGAGGCCTTAACAGCCATTAACATTATTTTCCTAACAACTTTACTACTGCTTTTGGCCTAGCAGTGTTACTTTTACCCTTAACAGTATTAACCCTTTGACTAAAATTATTGTTTTTAAAAGATGTTGGTTTATGAATGGGCCTCTTTAAAAGCTAAATTTGCTGTTTTTCGAAAGATATGACATTGGTCTGTCATTTGGTCTTTCTTCAAACACAAGTCCCCTATGAATCATCTCTTGATAGAACTCATGAGCTCGAACTCTAGTCCAATAGAGATATCTCTCAACTCGTTCGTTCTGCATACAAAGGAATGTGTTACTTAACCTTGCTTCTTCAAGTTCCTTCTTCAATTTCTTACACTCAACCTTATCTTCAGTATTACCAAGCTTTTCAACCAGCTTTTCCATTGCGTTCGTTCCTTGATCCACACTAGAACGCACTTCATTACCCAAGTCCAAAATCAACTTACCGTAATACTTGTCCTTTGCTTTCCCTTTTTTCTCGACCAATGCATGCGTCGTCTCGTGACCACACAGTCGTCTTGAAAGAGAAGTCATCCGACCAAACAAAGAGTTAATGTCCCTCCTCATGAGACCAGGCAATAGACCATCACTGTCCTCACAAAGAAAAGGAGCAGTAGATGATTCACCTACCTCATGGAAGCAAGCAGGAACAGTCTCATCCTCGGACTCAATCGGGTTCTCAACCTCATTCACATCCTCAGGCTCTGACTCAGAAGCAGGCGGCGGAGGGTTAAGAGGATCCACCTCTTCATAAGGATAAGTCAACTCAGGCTCATTCACCATGATAATCTAGAAATATCATACAATACTTACTTAATAGCGTATCACTTCTTATTATTAGAAACACTATTACCAAAATAACAGTTCGCATCAAAGCGCAACGAATAAAAAATCACGATTCGTGACATTCTCATTCAGTATATATCTCAATTATATTTCAAACATATATAATAATAGTTATCATATAATCACATGACATTTTATGCATACAACACATGCATAAATGCACCAATACGTAACAATTTATGCATCCAACACATGTATAAATGCACCAATACTTAATAATTTATGCATCCAACACATCCATGCATAAATATATCCATACTTAACCATTTAATTATACATATGACACATACGTAAATATATCTGTACATAATAATTAAATAAAAGCAAATTTGACTTTTTACCCCAAAAATACCCAAACTTGACTCGGCCGTAAAACGTTCCTTTTTGGGAGTTACAAGGCCCACCTTATATCAAAACGAACCTTAGAACATCCTTTATCATATTTAAAAGCCTAGAATAAATTTCAAAAATTTCTCGACATGCCACGGTCAGGTCAAACTTTCTGGTCAAACAAAGTCAACCCAAAACCCAATAAAATGACATTTTTGACATAATTCGACTATAAAAATACGCTTAACTAGTCTATATAATTATACCAAAACCATCAAACCTTAGTCAATAATCAAACACGCTTCTAATATTTTCCGCACTTGAATCATCTAGCAATAATCATATACATGCAATAACATCTAATTAATCAACACAAAAACACAATTAAAATACTCACAAAGCTAGAACAAAACTCGACTATGGTTTCCCCCTTGTTGAACCGTATAGACGAAACCCAAACAACAACAATCAAACCTTTTTCAATCAACTAACACCAAAATAACAATAATCTAACCACTTTGAACACACCCTTATACACCAAATCACTAGAACTTGACCCAAAATCTAACTTCTTCAAAACTTAATGCATGTGGGTTTTTATTAGTGGGATTTGTAGCTCTTGAAACAAGGATTAAGATGGTATAATTGGATTTAATTGCATGTCGGAAAATAAGCCAGAAAATGGTGGTGAAGGTGGTGGCCAGTCGTGAATAGTAACAAGGAGAGGGAAGGAGTAAATTTTTTCATAAAAGTGTTATGTGTGTGAGATTGGTGCCTATTTATAGAAAAGATCTTTGGAAACTTAGCAAAACTAGTCCCTCCATCCTTAATCTCTTTTAAAAATTAGTACAAAATGGTTTTCTTTTATAAATGAAATCGGCCAAATGCTTGGGTCACACCACGTTAGTAAATATTTTAAATCTGCCCCATTAATTTTAATTTAAAACGTTTAATAAATCGTTAAACCTTTTAAAACACGACCTTTAAACACGGTTTTTACAAAAACTCGGGGAAACGTCGTAAAATACAAAAATGACATATTTACGCTCTCGGAGCATCAAAATACATTTTTCTGACTTTCTTAGACGCTAAAAACAAATTGAAACTAAATCACGAATTGAAATTAGCTTATAAAAGGAAATTCTCATCAACCCTTACATAGCTTAAACGACTATAATTATTTACGTAACTAAAAATAATTATCTTAGCTCGGGATAGACGTTGACCTGAAACTCGGGTTTTTACAAAGAACCTCCGACGAATGCTCTTTGGTTTTTGTCTTTCGGTGGTTTTGGACATTCTCTAATAAGATGATTTGGATCGCCGCATCTAAAACATTTTCTATCACTTTTGCCGTTTTTGTCATCTCGGCTTCTTTAGAACGTCTTTTTGTCGTTTCAAGGTTGTCTCACGAATCTACCTCTTCTCTTGAAGAACTTCTTGAAGTCTCTAACCTCCATGGCGTATTCTTCGTCTTCACTTCTGGAACTCCTCATCACTAGATTATTTCTTAGCCTTTAAAGCAAGAGATTTTCTTTCTCCTTTAGCTTTGACTATTTCAGAATCTTTCTTGATGACCATCTCGTGAACTTTGAGATTCTCGATGAGTTCATCAAGTGACAGTGATGTTAAGTCTTTCGACTCTTCAATCGCCGTAACCTTTGCTCTCCATTTAGGATGTAGAGCCCTAAGAAACTTCCTAACATAATTCTTGCTAGAATAACCTTCATCAAGAGCTTTTAGACTAGTAATAATAGTATTAAATTTAGCAAAAGCACTATCTATAGATTCGTCTTCAGAAATGACGAATTATTCATATTGTTGTACCAAAAGGTCGATCTTGTTATCTTTGACTTGGTTATTACATTGATGGATAATTAACAAAGTTTTCCAAATTTCTTTGGCCATATTACACATGAAAATTCTTTCATATTCTTTTCTTGGCAAAGCATTCTAAATAACCATTTTTGCCTTGTTATTTTTCGCAAGCCTCTTTTTAAGATTACCACTTTGTTTTTCAAAAGGGATAACCTCATCTAATTTAGTTTCTAGATTTTGTTGAATAGGTTGAAAATCACCGTTAGTAATAACATGCCAAAGATCAAGATCTTTTGATTTAACATATGTTTCGAATCTATTTTTCTAATAAATAAAACTATCACTTTCAAAAAGTGGTGGTCTTTGCATGGATTGCCCTTCTAGATATTTGTCGGAATCCATAGATCGATCTAAGCTTTAAAATACAGTATATTTTAAAAATATTGAGTGACCTCGGCTTCTGATACCAATTGTGGAAACTAGAAGGGGGGTTAAATAGTTTACCGGTTAATTGGCGTTTTAAATTTTTACTTCTAAAATTTGTTAGATCCGAGTATATGTTCAACCAACCAACAATATAAACCAACAATGTATGTATCTACTAGTTATAACTAAACAAAATATAAGTAAGAATCACAACATATAAAGAGATGAGAGAAGGAACAATCAAACCAAGACACCAAGATTTATAGTGGTTCGGCTATGAAGCTCCTCTTCGCCTACTCTACTCCCCAGGTATCCTACTCGATATTTCACTATGTCAACAAGCTCCCTTTAGGCGGATAAAACCGTTTACACGTCGCTTACGTTGTTTTCTGACACTAAGCTAAATGTCGAGTCCTAATCTTAGCTAGAACCAATCTACCACTTTACAAGTAATTCACAATCACAAGATCTACACTATCGGATTTATACACTATCCGATTTACATAATCGCACAAGATAATCAAGATAGAGATTTGGTTCTTAGAAGAAAGAAGGAGAAATCACTAGGCTATAACAATTCCTTTTTTGGCGAATACGAATGTTCTTCTCTTGCACTTGATAGAGAGGAGAGATGATAAAGAAGAGATTGGATAACATGAAACAAGATCAAACAATGTTAGTGATCAAGAGATTTAGAGAGAGAAAGAAGGTTTTTAAAGAGAGAAATAAGACTAAAAAAATTCATGCAAAGAGGTTTGTTTTTCAGCTAGGAATAGTGCAGTATTTATAGGCAGGTAAACTCAACGGTCACTGTTGGCGGTCTCGGCGGTCCCAGATATATCTGGGGGCCATCCAGCCTATCAGGGGGCCGCCGTAGACTGACGCTCCCCTTTTTGTCTTTTAGTGAGGAAGGTTTTATTTAGTATAAAATGTTCCATTTTGGGGGGAAACCATATTTGAATTTTTATGTTTAAATAAAACATTCCTTTTATTTAAAAAGTATTTTGTATATATTTATTTTTGTAAAAAATACTTTTGTGAAAATGTGTTGGTTAAGAAAAAATATTTTCTTGATCACTAATTATGTTTAATGATTTGTTTATACATACCTTAAGTGATTTATATTTGAAATGGAAATTTACGATTAATAACTTGTAAGCGTTTATTTTTATCATAAACGTTTTTACATTTTGTTATCTTCAAAACATCGAGAGGTCGAAAAATATAAATAATGTTTTTAGACATTATTTGTATTAACAGACATGAAATGTACTATGAACTCTGCTCAATTGCTCTGGGAGTTCAAGTCAATAAGCAACGGTTCCAACTTTAGCAAGGATCTTGAAAGGTTCAATATAACGCGGGTTCAGCTTTCCCCGTTTACTGAAACGTATCACCCCTTTCCATGGCGACACTTTCAACATGACCTTATATCCCACTTGAAACTCAAGGGGTTTTTGTCTCACGTCGGCATAACTCTTTTAACGATCACGAGCGGCTTGAATTCGGCTCTTAATTTGAATGATCTTCTCAGTTGTCTCATGAACAATTTCTGAGCCAGTGAGCTGACTATCTCCAACTTCAGCCCATCAAATGGGTGATCGACACTTGCGACCATATAACGTCTCAAATGGTGCGGCCTTAATACTCATATGATAGTTGTTGTTATACGAGAATTATACTAATGTCAAGTGTCTATCCCAACCTTTTCTGAAATCGAGCACACCTTAGACACTTACTGACATAGGTGGCAATTTTTGCTTTCATGTTCGGCCACCAGTACAGTTTCTTTAAGTCATGGTACATCTTATCCAATCCAGGATGGATAGAATACTTCGACTTATGCGATTTGTGCATAATCAAAGCTCTTAAGTCACCAAAACACGATATCCAACTCCTGTTTTTCAAACACAACGTTCCGTCAGAACGAGGTTCAAGTTTCTTGATCATACCACACAAGTCTTCAGTTTTGAAATTTTCTCCTTTCCTTTTGACACAGTGCATCTACCACCACATTCGCTTTTCACAGGTGACAACGAATCTTCCAGTCATAATCACTCAACAATTCCAACCATCAACGTTGTCTCATGTTCAGCTCTTTTTGATCAAGAATGTGTTGCAAGCTCTTATGATCAGTGAACACAATACACTTCGTGCCATACAGATAGTGTCTCCAAATACTTAGAGCAAACACTACTACTCCAAGTTCTAAGTCATGCGTAGTGTAATTCTCCTCATAGACCGTGCCCAAACCTTTATGCAAAGCATCGTAGTAGACCACGAAGTTCTCACTTCCTTTAGGCAAAGTCAAAATTGGCGCACTACATAATTTTTGCTTCAATAGATGAAACACATCTTTTTCTTTTTTCCCCAAT
Source organism: Tanacetum coccineum (assembly GCA_026074375.1). Classification (NCBI taxonomy): domain Eukaryota; kingdom Viridiplantae; phylum Streptophyta; class Magnoliopsida; order Asterales; family Asteraceae; genus Tanacetum; species Tanacetum coccineum. The sequence goes on along the minus strand of BQNB010021209.1, from coordinate 23,493 downwards.
CGAACTTCACGCTTTCTTAAGTCAATTTTGTCATAGGCTTAGCGATCTTTGAGAAACCTTTGATAAATTGTCGGTAATAACCGGCAAGGCCTGAGAATTAACGAATCTCGATTGGAGTCTTGGGTGATGCCCAATCCTTGATTGACTCAATCGTAGCAGGATCAACGTGAATGCCTTCGCTATCAATCACGTGACCGAGAAATTGTACCTTTAAAAGCCAAAAGTCACACTTTGAAAACTTGGCGTACAACTCCTCCTTCTTAAGCAATTCCAAAATCAACTTAAGGTGCTCTTCATGATCTTCCTTGCTCTTGGAGTAGATCAAAATATCATCGATAAAAACGATCACAAATTTATCCAAATATGGTTTGCACACCCGATTCATCAGATCCATGAATATCGTCGGTGCGTTAGTCAGTCCAAACGGCATTACTTGGAACTCGTAATGACCATAAGGAGTCTTGAATGCGGTCCTTGGAATGTTTTCCTCTCAAACTCTGAGTTGGTGATAACTAGATCTCAGGTCGATCTTAGAGTAGACACACGACCCTTGCAGTTGATCAAACAAGTCGTCGATTCTTGGAAGCGGATATCAGCTCCTCACAGTGACTTTGTTTAGTTCACGGTAGTCGATACACATCCTGAAAAAGCCATCTTTCTTCTTGACAAACAAAACAAGAGCTCTCCAGGGTGAGGAACTAAGTCTTATAAATCCCTTGTCAGGAAGTTCTTGTAGTTTAGTAGACAATTCTTGCATTTCAGAGGGAGCTAGTCTATACAGGGATCGTGCTACAAGTGCAGCACCAGGGACTAAGTTGATTTGAAATTTAACTTGTCGAATAGGTGCAGCACAATCCTAGCCGCGACCTAAAGGGATGACGCATTTTAGGAAAAAGTAGAATATACGAAACCAAGTACGAAACGCTTATAAGAGAAAGAGACATCCATGTATGTTTTTGTTTTAGTTTATTTAATAAAACATGACTAAATGAAATTATAAATTTATCATTAAGTCCCGCCGTTAATCCGAAATTACTATATTTAGAAAGTTTCCATTTAAGAAAAGTTTAGAGTTTTCGGACGTTAATACCGTCCCCTATATTTGCTAAGTCCATATCTCCATAAACGCACTAGCGAAACCTAAACGTCTACTTTCCATGTCTATCTCGCTATTATATACTAAACTTACTATTTTTAGTAATGTCCGACAATTTCGAAATATCGTTTTTAGAAATCATTAACCCTTCCCATTAGTATCTAAACATTACATTATTAATCTCTAAGTAGGGGTGTTCACGGGGCGGTTCGGTTCGGTTAGTTGGAAGATTTAAACTATCCGTCGCGGGGCAGGTAAATAAATAAAGTGTCCAAAAAGTTACTCGACATAAAATTATGGTCTAATCATCCCAATCCCGCTCCTCACCTTATATGACTCTTTTAAGGCTAGAACGGCTAATTTAGGCCTTAGAAAACATCATTTCGCTATATGTTTAGCCATTCTTTTAAAAACTCAAACATGTCCGAACGTGTTCGAAAACCCATTTCAATATTCCAAACAGCAACTACATTAAATTCTTTTGCCGAAAAATGTTCCAAACTTCATTCGGCCATAACTTGACCGTTTTAAGTCCATTTTGACGATCTTTATATCGAAACAACTGAGGAACCATATACTACCATAATCTTAGACTTTTAACACTTTAAAACATTTTTAAACACTCGTTTATGCTACATTAAATTTTGGACATCCCCTATACATAACCAAATCGCTTTCGAAAACCAACCATAACTTCTCAATAGTGTTTAATCTAACCTAATCTCTATTCTCAACTAAACCAACAACAAAACCACACTTACATCTAGCCTAATCTCATCTCCATTAATATTTTAACACACTAATCAACTCACGTTCAACCCCAACAACATATTTATGTAAAAGTATTATAATAACTTCATTGTTTCACATCCTCATTTCATTTCTTTTTGGAAAACCAACACAAACACATAGGATTCAAAGTATACGCATAAGAACTTAAGAAATAGAAGAGGGATTCAAGAAATAAGCTTACAAGGATGATGAATAAGCTTAAGAAATAAGATCTTGAAAGAAGAAGTAATAGATCTTGAAAACCCATCAATATTTAACCAAACCCTAACTCTCCAAATCTTGAATAAACCCTTAAACCAAAGAACCAAGATGTAGAAACACCTTAAATAACCTTAGAAACCAACTTGGAATGCTTGGATCTTAAAGAAAATCAAAGATATGAACACCCTTTGGTGTTGTTTTTGTACCGAGACCCAAAGGAAAAAAGAAAGGGGAAAAAAGATTTTTGGTGAGGCTTGTATGTGTGAAATGACCTAAAATCTCTATCACATGGTATTTATAAGGGAAAAAGGTTTAGGGTTTAAGATATTATGTGAACCATGGCTTAGCAAAAAAAAGTAGGACCATGGTTCCTATGGTTCTTGTGGCTCGGTTGGACATAAGGCACAAAAGGGGGACCAAAAGCCTTTTCTTTGGATCCAAGGTTAACTCTTATTGGTTGGTTATAAGTGGTCCAAGTCACTTTAAAAGTGTAAGAAAATGTTTGATGCATGGGAAGGTGAAGACAAAAGTGTCACTATCCAAACTTACATGCATGTGACTTTGTTTTGAAATTCAAATTTTGTGCTTCCTTTTCTTTTTGAGTTGTATCGAAATTTTAAGGCTATGGGGAGGGAATTTCAAAATTTTGACAAGTATAATAATATTGGATGATATTTCC